>JABWIB010001456.1:40555-51773 GCA_016617825.1 Platyplectrum ornatum | reverse complement strand
TATATATATATATATATATATATATATATATATATATATATATATAATATTGCTCATGAGAATGCATCTCAAAAAAACATAATAGTGTGTCACAAAACAATACTAAGTTATTGACGTGGAATTATCGAGAGAACAATATTTCATCAGTGAAACAGAGTGATAGTCTCTTTTTTATTGGAAAAATGCCTGAAATGGAAAACAAGGACATGCTACAGCTAAATGATGACAAATGGGTATCTTGCTAAAATGCTCTGAGGTACACACTAGGGATTACAGCTCTTCAGCTTGGCCTTTTCCCATTCACTTTATGGTAACTTGACAGGTCTTTCATTCACTTGTCATTTACAAATTTGTTTCGGATACTGGTGCTATTCAAAAGCTTTGCCTTTAAATGACTATCTTTTTATAAGAATGCTGAAAGTAGCATTTGAGATTCTCATACTGTTCGATTTACAATCCAATGCACAGACCTAGTATATAAATCATGAATGGGGTACTTTCTATATGTTTTTCACTGCATTTTGATGAATCCAGATTTTTCTAATCTAAATCACAAAACCAACTTTCCACTTTGCAATATGGTATTTAGCATATTTAAAACTTTCTCAGCTATGATACTTCGGTTTATTAGTTTATATGGTCATGTGCTCATCTTTCTCAGATAAGCCTATGTTGCTATCTCAATATCCTTTTCCATCTACCACTTATTTCATAGATCTAAGGTATTTCGCTTAAATATTTTTCTGCTTCTGCATGACAATAATAATGCTGGAAGTCTTTCTGCAGGGAGGATGTTAAGGGGTTGGTTATGTACTGGGAATTGGGAAAGGGATTTATATGCTACATACATGAAAACATTTCTATGCTTTGCTACATAATATGTGTTTTATGCGATCCTATTTCCTATTAGTACACAAATGTATGCTTATAACCAACAGTGGAATAAGTAAAATAAATGTCTTCACTGAAGGGAAGCTGATAAATGAAATAGCCTCTGATATGTTAGAGACTCACTTTACAAGATGTTCTTGTGGCTTACAGTTGCGAGGTTGCGTTGTACTTGCAGTTGCTGGTGGTTAGAGGTTCCATATTATGATGGCTAGGCTGCTGCTTACTAGTCGGGAGGCTCACCTATCAACTCTGGGTGACTGGTCCAGCAGTCCTCTCTGATTGACCAGTCTCCCTGTAAATATACTTGTGCGTACACGCTTCCCTTGACAGGTACAACGTTTGCTGCCAGTTTCTTGCTGTTGTTCTTTTTCATTGCTCTTGCCAATGTTTCTGATCCTGCCTGCCATGTGTCCCCTTCCCAGTCTCTATTGTTCTTCTATTGTTTCCAGTCTCCTATGGCTTGTTGTGTGCATTCTCTTGTGGAATTACTTTGTTCAGTCTCATTGTCCACCTATCCATCTGGTGTGAGTATTAGTGCTTGTTTGGCATTCGGTCAACCTATTGCCATCTGATGTGAGTATTAGTGGAAGGACAGGTCCGGCCCAAGGGACGGATTCCCTGGCATACTGAATGATGTTCTGTGCACCAGGGGATCCGTTCATGCACATCTGTACATCTGCACGCATGTGCAAGACGCATCTTTAGTGCAATTCTGGATGTGCTACAAGGTTCCCAAGTTTAAGTGACTACAATATGTTGGTTTCCAAACTTTGTAATTATTATCCTCTTTATTCATGTGTCGGAATGTTTAATTTCAAGTCTCCTCTCCAAACCAAATTCATCTCAAGGAAAAGATGTACAAGCAGTACTTTAATACACCCAGGAAATATCCTAAACAGGAGAAAAAATGTAGAAACCTTGAAATAGGATGTCCTGAGTACAGTAAAGCTCTTGATCAGTGTATTGGCTTTCCTCACCCTCAGACTTCCTTGGATGTACTTATTAAAGTGTAAAGTGTAGTGAGTAAATAATAAGTGAACCCCCTATATAGTTAAACTTATAAGAGTGTCTCTGAAACTATGGAAAAGTGTCACTACTTAAACATCCTCTGTGAGTACAAAATATCAATTATCAGTGTACTGGAACTCTGTCCTTTCTCAAGCTCTCAGATAGCCCTTTTCCTTTTTCTTGTCTTTACACCCGGGAGTATATCTCCAGTCAATTTGTCCAAAGAAAAAAGAACACGTTGCTAGTGTTACTTGGAAGCGCAATTTTATGTCTTTGTATAGGAGCAACACAAGATTTTATATCACCCTGAAGTATTTCTGTCTACCTTTTATAGTTATTACACCAAAATAGGAAATTATTTAGTCTTAGGGGTGCCTTGAAAAATTATGGAGACCCTTAAGGGTGCCTCAATTTAACTCATTAAATGAGTAAGTATTTTTATCTGGTCTGCAGTCTCTCCCTCCGATCGATGTTAGTGTACACCATGTCCCCATTTTCAGAAAAGGAAACAACTTCTTGAAATTCACAAGTACTTAGTACTTAGTACATAGTACAAGTACTTAAGTAAAGGGTTCACTCTTTCCTTTGGATTTGGAATGTCATATTTAAATAAAAAAATATGGCATCTTCATTCCCCTGTCCCTGTATGTTATTTTGCACACTCTGGGCTGGATTCAGCTTTTCACTTTCATGACTTACACTCATGAGTTACACTCTCATGGGCAAAACCATGTTGAATTGCAGGGGGGGTAAAATGAATGTCAGTGTTTGCATGCAGGGAGAATACTTTATTCTTGCATGTTGCACACAGATACTGACCAGCGTTACTGTTACACTGTTATTAGACTAGGACTAGGAAACATCAGCTGTCACTTGTTATGCTGATTGCAACTAATTAAATTTACCTCCCCTGCAATTCAACATGGTTTTGCCCATGAGAGTGTAATAGTCATGAGAGTGAAAAGCTGAATCTGGCCCTCTGCGCTAGTTTGAACATTTACTGTAGTCTGTTGTTTACTGTGAGTTTTATGACACAAGAGGTGGTGAACCTCAGTAGGTGTATTGTGTCATAAACCTGTAGGTAATGAGCACAAAGAGCCCTTGTAGGTTAAAAAGCTTAGATCATAATTATTAAAGGATACTAATTGTGTTCAAAATGTATCTGTATTTTCCCTGCAGATGAGAGTGAACATGTATCCCTTGACTAGAAAGGATGAACAGAAATGAGATGAGACTTTATGGAACATGTGCGCTTTATGTGCGCTTCTTTTGTTTCAGGCCAATACTAGGGATTAGCAGGACACCCACTGTCCATATTGTAGTACATTTTTACACATTTATTATTTGTCTCCTCAAGTGTCTCCAAGTTTCAAAATACTGTGACAACTGTAGTGTACCAAAGACGTTATTACGCCCTATCATTGCTGGTTACAGTAAGAGCAATGGTGTTGTCACCAGGGCTTGGTATGCATAAGGGGCCCAACATGGTACTTCATGACCAGAATTCACTAGGAAATTCATCCTTGATAGCGTATGATTAGTTTAATCCTTGTCATCACTGTTAGACAAGTAAACCTTAGTACTGGTTGTTGGCAAATACAGGAAGCTTCGTGTAAGTGATCCCCGTTGGATCCAGAATTCCATCCTGATAGATATTTCGACAGTGGAGCTGGAAGCCTCAGCCATTCTGGCAGCAATTTAAATTCCTAGCAGTTGGTTAATCTGATGCTCTATATATTTGAGTTTGTTAGTATTAAAATGATCGAATTTCCGTTTTTACATTACATTGAAGACATTTCCAAACTATCACCTTGATATTTATCATAAGTGCATATTGTTTGATTTTTAGCAACACCTTCAACAAAGTTTGAGTTAATAATAAATAATTTTACAGTAACGTAAAAACATTTGCCATTACTCATATAAGCATTACTATCATTATTTCATTGCAGAGAACTCAATGTATTGCTTCAATGTATTGCTTGATCTGTAACTTGCTGTATGTTGAATTAACATGCTTTTTTTTCCTTATAAACTTGCATTTTTTTTTAACCAAATGAACACATTGATATTGTTCTTATATAGAACTGGCATAATATTGAGAACAATTAATTTTATTTCACTCCTGAAACTTCCTGAACGCAACCCTTACTCTGTTTAATACTGTGCTATTTTTTCCTGCATTTATGGTACAGGTGATGGACTCTGAACAGCACGCTGTAGTTTATTTAGGCCCCTGACTTACTTAGATGTAAGGGTGGATTTGCAGGGGATTTTATTCTTTCCTCCGGCATTTCTTATATGACTGCACATTATGACATCATCCTAATAAACCCTCATGACAGTCATGAAATTCTCCAATAATCAGTGACATGGGATGATTTTCTACTGCTGACAAGCTTGTGTATTGAGTATGATAACAGTTACTTTGTCTTCATCCACTGTTGGTGTATAATATCAATCCGTTTGATGATCCAGCAAACGAAGCCCAACATTTCTGTATCAATCTTCATAGAGCACTGCCTGTTGTCTAACAAAAGCCTGAAATGAGATCATTCAATCACTTTGCCATCTAAGCTTTTGCTACTACTGAAGTGGTTTTAACTCCCTGTCAGTATTCTTTTCTCTCTTCAACACAATGAAACTAGTCATTCTAATTGCACCAGAATCTCATTTAACCCCTTTATTTTGTATTTCTCCGTGTTGCCAAGTACACAAAGCGGTATGAGTAATTTGCAGAGCTACAGAATTTATATTTGTTTGTTCAAAGTACATGATGCACCTTTTAAAAAGACTAAACAAGCTCACAGCTATTTCATTAACGTTTGCACAAACTGCCATTAACAAACACAGAAGTGTCAGACAAAACCGTCTTTATTCCTTTTCATGATTTATATAATTCAAAGTAGTAAGCTTTAATGAAGAGCAACTTTTTTCTTATATTTATTCTGCAGCTTTTCTAAAAAAAAAAAAAAAAAACATATGGATATGGATATCTGAAGGTACATAGGAAAGATTGACACCATTGTAAGTAAGTTGCTGCATCCAATAGTTATTATTTTACCCAGGAGTACTAGCAGGAGGAATATTGCAAACAAGTAGCAGAAAGAAGGAAAATTAGTAATATAATATTTTACAGATCATTGGTACGGCCTCACCTAGATCACTGTATTCAGTTCCGGAGGCCACATAACCCTGAAGGACATAAATACATTGGAGACTAAGATGCAAATATATCAAGAGGTGTAACTATGTACTCTGGGGTAGCATTTTTAAAGATGAAGCATAAGATGATGTGCAGAAAAATTGCCTTATTTCAGGGGTAGTAGAATAGTCCTCCATCTGAGTTGCATACCTCCCAACATATGGGGGGCGCGGGTAGCTGCTGATGTAAAAAATAAATTAATGATCATGTATGTCCCCAAAAGCGGGGCTGTTGGCATTTGGGAGGTATGGAGTTGGTTTATGCTATAATTGTAGAACAAGCTAAACATAGCTATATAAATATAAGAATATCTTAGATCTATAACTAAATTGATGGTCAGATAGGGTCTAGTCAGTATATTTTAAAAAAAACACAGCTGGGAAGAATGAATGGGTCATGTGACTTTCTATGTTTCTTTGGTCTGAATGATGTGTGCATGAAAACCATTCCAATTTAAGTATACAAAATTGTGGAAAGTAGGCAGGTAATGAGGAATGGATATAATGGCAATGCAATACATGGGTGATTATTATTATTATTATTATTTTCACTATTATTTTTAAACAAGAAATATGGGGCAACTCTGTTAACACATGTAGGGGGAAATTTACTGAAGGTCGAGTTTTGGTGTCTGAATTTCTCTCTGAGACTCGCCTGTTTAAAGTGGTGTGTTTTTTGTGTCTGTTTAAGTATTTACTAAAGGTCGGGTTTTGAGTTGGTCAAAATCTCGCCGGCAAGTTTTATGGTGTGTTTGAGGATGAGTTTCAGGTCGAGCTTTGTATTTTTGTGCGAGTTTCATTTCTAGCACCGATGAGTTTCTGTTCACACCCTGGCGAGTTTCTGTTCGTTCACACCCTGGCGAGTTTCTGTTTACGCCCTGGCGAGTTTGTCATTGTGCAAACAAAGCAAAGATTGGTTATATGAAGAATTGCATATAATGTAATACACATGAACAAAATCTGTAAAGGTTTTGTTACCTTTACAAAATAATGTCACACAATTGTGACAAAATCAAAGTTGTTAATTTAATTATAATAATAAAAAATAATAAAAAACATTTTCGTGGGAAAACTGACTTTAATATTTTAACCATTACAATAATAGACATGTTTAATTGTAATATAGGAATAATGAAAGTACAACAAAACAAAAAACACATAAAGATCACACTCTAGTTTTAATGATACATTCAGAGCGCATAACTATGTTTCCATAATCAGTTTTGTGCAATATTATGTTTGAGATTAAACGTGTAGAACATGTTTTTGAGTTTAAAATGTTAAAAAAAAACAAACACACTTACATGCAAAAAAGGTATGTAAGATAAAATGTATTAGGGGTTGATAGATGCATAGCGAGAATCTAAAATTTGCATACAAAAAGCAGGTCTGTTTTTATAGGTGAGTTTTAGAAAACTCACATGGTAGTTTTGGGTGAGTATCATTCATGACGCATAGGGAATACTATCAAATGGATGTGCCTCATGTTAAAACTCGCAATGGTGAGTTTGTTTCAGCGAGTTTTGGGCGAGTTTGAAACCGGCGAGTTTTGCCTAACTCGATCTATAATGAATACTAAACTCACCCTAAAACCAAAACTCGCCCAGAAATACGACCAACTCAGACGAGAAATCAAACTTGACCCATAGTAAATTTCCCCCGTAGTAAAGGCGTGGAACGTCCCATTTCTCATTTACATGAGTCGCTTTTGCAAGGATGCGGAGACGCGCATGCGCAGATCCACAAACAAATGGATTCTGCCAGCCTGGCTAGTTCATACTATTTTGAATCAGTCAGCCTGTCCTCGTTATCTGTTTCTGAAGTGTTTATAGATCGAGTCGTACCCTTTGTGGTTACCATGGTCCTCAACTTGCTAAGAGTTTGCAGCCTAGCCTAATCCCACTATCATGGGCTGTACTGAAAACCACAAAATACATCTATGATAAAATGCCACACACACCTGGAGGCGGCAATAGCACCCCTCACTTCTTCCACCTACGTGGCAGGTTATATCATAACCGGGCATGTAAATAATTAGCTAGCCAGGGAGGGCACTTTCCACTCCTCTATACAATGGTAGCGTCTTCCCTTTCCTATGTGAACCGGATGGCGAGGGTAAGGAGGTGTTATTGGTTGAGAGGGTTTGGCCACAACTGTGGTAAAAACTGTATTAATTTATAGTAAATAAATAAATTACTAAGACCTAGGAAAAAATGATGGATATAAGTAGACAGTGACTCAACAGATAACAGATTTAAACATAATATATATATATATATATATATATATATAATGAATATGAGAAGTAGACGTAAAATAAGAAGAAACATTTACGTAAATAAAGAGATAATGAAAAAATGTGTGAAAATTGTGAAAAACAGAACTCTAACAAATGCAGGAACAAAAATTATATTTTGACACAATATATAATTACATACTGATTAGAAATGTAAAATGTATACTCATTTTTACATGTATCATTATATTTTAAATGAGTACAGATTACTGGAGTTTAATAAAAAAAATGAGTATGCATTAATGTCAGGCTTCAGAAATACTAGAGCTAAAACAGAAGATGTTCCTACACTGCTACTGAAATTCTAACATCAAGTTTCTCCTATGTCACCAATTTTCTTCAATCACCTAAATACCATCAATTCAATTAAGCTCATAAACTTCCTACCCATAGTTCTCCAGGATAAGCAGCTCCATTTAAAAGTGAATGTGGACGAGCCTGTGCTGTCCATGTGAAATATTGTTCAATCAACAGCCAAAGTTTTACTTGTCAGTTTTGATATATCCGATAATAGCTGTAGGTTGTTTTGCAATGTCCAATGTTCTGTGAAGATGGGCTTTTCATATTCTTTATTGTTTTTTTCTGACAAAATGTTGCCTAGATTTTTGCAGTTTTGTGAAATGAAACAACAGTAAAAACAATATATAATTTAACCCTCATAGACCTAACTGGACAGTAGATAAGTATATTTCAAAGACCAGTGGTTAGTTTTATTCTGGAAAGATGTATTAGCTTTTTACTCTTTGTGTGTATAGATGTAACAAATATGTGTGCTTTATATCCAATACACCTACAAATGGATAATAATAATAATAATAATAATCATAATAATAATAATCATAATAATCATAAAACAATTAATTTGCAGAAATTTGTCAGGGTTAGATATTATAATTTATTTTTCGATTTTAAATTGTAATGCAAATGTATTAACTAAATCAATGTCTAGTTATTTTCATACAGAAAGGTTTACAGAAGGGTTTTATAGAGATGTAATATTTTTTTTAACTCTTTCATACATAAAGACAGGCAACATAACATCTGTTTTTTTTAATACTTTGCTTTTATAAAAACAAATACACACTTATACACAATTATTTATTACTGAGCGTCTGCAGTCTTATAGTTAATATACGATAATCCTTAAAAGTATTTTTTTCATGTTGTTATTATTTTAAAGAATTAAGAGCTTATAATTAATTGATAGTCTTCTTAATGCTTTTTGTTACTATTATGTTGTGATCATTTGTGTCAAAGACCTGACTACAGAGTGCCGGGGTTTCCATTCAGACTGCATGCAAAAAGCTGGGTCAATCATGAAGCCCAGAGTTTTCATGAAAGTCCCATCTTTTTGCATACAGTCTGAACGGGGTATTATGGAATTCGGACGGAGCAATGCTCTTGGTTTATGTGTTAATTTATGTTTATCTTCTAAGCTGTTTGTGGATCTGCGCATGCAAGTTTAAAAAAAATGTAACATTTAAAAGATATATAGTAAAATTATTTGTAAATAAAAGAAATATGTCTGTGTGTCTTTTTTAAACTTAAAAAAATATATATATATATAATTCATTCATAAAAGCCAGCAGATAGAGCATCCGGAGCCTCTGCACTTTTCAGCATTTTTCCACAGCTCTGAATCTGGAGGACCTGGCGGCCGTCAGAAAATTGACTAGCACTCTAGGGCCTAAATTTACTAAACATGGAGATTGAAAGGAGATTGAAAAATGGGGATGTTCCCCATAGCAACCAACCAGATCCATGCTCACATTCTCCAGTATGTAAAATGAAACGGGGAGCTTAAATCTGATTAGTTGCTATGGGCAACATCCCCAGTTTTCAATCTCCCTGCTTAGTAAAATTATACTGTTATCTGAATAGCAAAATAAACAAAAATGTGTAAGGGCACCTGAGTTTAATTTCACAATTTAGATTTTTCAGTAGGAGAGGGAGCACTTAAATCCAGCATGAGCTTCCCGCAGAGTGATACCTGTGTTCAGTCAGAGGCGAATTAAGGATGAGGGAGGACATGGAGAAAATGTTCTGGTTCTGTCCATCAACTTTGTGGGCCCCCGCCACCATTATTCTCCCCACTTCTGGAGTCACAGCCAATGAGAAATCCCTGCTCCTGATCGATAGCATTAGTTGGGAATGAGGGGTGGGGGTGGGGGCAGGGCGATTAGCACAGGTCGGGACCAGTCAGGAGCCTCTGCCTAATTGTCTGCAACACTGGGGGGGGGAGGGGGGGGCGATTACCAGCAGTGGGGGCCCTCTGGAGCCAAGCCCCCTGATGCCTTAATCCGGCTCTTAGTTCAGCACACGTCAATGGTCAATGTGTAGTATGCATGCAGGAGAAACATGTTAATTGTACAGTAAGGGCTGGCTTCAGCCCTTACAAACTATTCAGTTCTCCACACTGGTAGGGGTCTATCTGCGGAGTAATTTATTTATGGGGGAGTGGCCTTCTGTATGTATGGGAGGGGTCTCCCCTCATATGCAGGTGGCATAATGCATGTTACCGCACTTCTAAGCTATTCTAGTTTTCGGGTGGGTTTCAGTTCATAATTAGATTTTGGTTATCCTTTCTATTTTCTTTTGCCATTTTATGGTTTTCTTTTGCTTATATTTGAATCATATTGCGATTTTCTAGGCCCAAAAGCAGAATCAAAACAGAAGCAATTGGTGCCTCTTGTGTCATTCAAGCATACAGGATTGATAATTGTAGAATTTGCAATTAATTGGTACTGTACAATAGAAAATCCTGTCTGTAAAGATTTTTATCCTACTAAAACAACAATGCTTTAGCAAGCAAGGTTAACAGCTCATATTTCTATACCTTGAAAAAAGAAGGGGCAGAAGATAAACCTTTCATCTAATTAATAGTGTTATGGAAATTTTCCACTTAAAGGATCATAAAAACTGTTTTATTGGAAGGCATGATCTATGTATATAACTATTCATGGAGCATTGAAAATAATTACTTTTTTATGAATATCTAATTTAGTAAATGTTGATTTTTTCACTTGAGTAACCCGTTCATACAACATTATGAACTGCAGCATCAATTTATATTACACATTGTTGTTACTTACTGGGAAATAATATGACATATTGTGATGAGAAAAGCCATCGAAAGAGGTAATATGCTGTTAAATTGCCCGTGGTATTGGGAACATCTAGATTGTTGTCTCTTCTATTTCTATTGGTAAAATACCAATCATTTCTAATAATTAATACTTTGACATAGTACTTAATATATTCTGTTGTTCTCTATTAAGTGGATTCACTTGTCAAGTAACTGTTGTATTAAAAGGCATTAAAATCGCTGCATGCTATCTATCTGGTTTCTTTTTCTAAGTATAGTTTAAAGATCTATATATATATATATATATATATATATATATATATATATATATATATAGTATAAGCAAAGACCGGCAATCCAAACTTCATAAGACCTTGCCAGGGTCCAAGACATGCAGATTCAGTAAATGGTTTGTAGAAGGGACGGCACTCCTGGTCTTCTTATCCAAAAGTATTTTATTAACACAGCTATATATATCAAATATAATATATAAATATTTAATTATCACCTTCCACACTGACAAAAGCTAAAAAACTAACATGGAAAAACAAAACTTGTGTAAGAGGTTTGCAGGCAGGCTGGGAGCAGGAGTACAGGTAATCTAATGTAAGAGGTTTGCAGGCAGGCTAGGAGCAGTACTACAGGTAATCTAATGTAAGAGGTTTGCAGGCAGGCTGGGAGCAGTAGTACAGGTAATCTAATGTAAGAGGTTTGCAGGCAGGCTGGGAGCAGTA
>JABWIB010001456.1:19022-30007 GCA_016617825.1 Platyplectrum ornatum | reverse complement strand
GAAAACTATTTTGTGAGCTGGGAAGGGGTCACAATTGACTAGAAATGAGTGGAAACTAATAACCAAAACCAAAACCCACAAAGGCGGTTTTGGCAAAACACATCCAGATCCAAAACACGAAGGGAGATCCAGATCCAAAACCAGAACCAAAACCCCAAAAAATGCCCACCGCACATCTCTAATAATCATACATATATATTAAACAAGAGCTATATGTGTCATGTCTCAACTGTCTGTCCAGCCTCTATTTCTGCCTCTTTTATGTATCCAGCTTCCACTTCAACCCCTTGTACAAATGTGACACTTTATAGTATTTCTAAAGTATCATTATGGTGCTGAATTTATCTCTAAAGAGAGCCAATATGCTCTTGCACCATACTGTCTGTAACTCAAACTACAAAGTTGCAGTTCCAATAGTAACAGCTAGGTGGTGCAACACATTAGTGCAGCCTTCTGACACATATTCTGCAATATACATGTTATGGAGCAAGCCATTCATAATGTGACAGGGTGGTATTTTAGAAATTGTAATTTTATTTTAAAAAGTGTCCAATCTTTATGCAACCGTCATCCATTTTCTGCCCCTTGTATGTATCCAGACTCCATGTTCTGCCCCTTGTATGTATCCAGACTCCATGTTCTGCCCCTTCTATGTATCCAGCCTCCATTTTATGCCCCTTGTATTTATCCAGCCTGCATTTTCTGCCCCTGCATGTGTACAGTCTCCATTTCTACCTCTTGTATGTATCCAGACTCCATTTTCTGCCCCTTGTATGTATCCAGTCTCTATTTCTACCCCTTGCACTCTACGTGTTCAGCCTCTATTTCTGCCCTTTGTAGGTGTCCAGATTCCACTTTAGCCATTGGTATGTTTGCCCCTTTTATGTGAGCACTCTGTGTGTGTATGTGGGGACCCTGGGGTGACAGCCTGATTGCCCTGAAAGTAATCCAACCCTGCTAATAATTATAATCTAAGCAACTGTTTCTTGTAAAATAGCAGTCTGACTTTTTTCCACCGTAGGGGGAATGTTATTTAAAAAAGTATAAGGACTGTGTTAAGCATGTCCCTTTCAACATGTAATATAGAGAAAGTAATGTGCCTTTTGTGCAGTAGTGCCTCATATTATGTGTGTCACATACATAGGCATAGATCTAACTTACAGCAGTAAGTTTCCTAGGGACTTCTTTTCAGATGTTGGCAGCTATAGCTTTGACTTTTATAGCAGTGCCCAGATTTTGATGGTTTAGCTTAGTTTTTTTTTGTCCAAATGGTTTCAAATATAAAAGAACATGTAGAGCTGCATAGTCCTCTCTCGTCTTTATAAAAACCTTTTTAATGTTGGATTTTAAATTGGCCCTTGACATTCAATGGGAAAATGCTGATTTCACTTAAAGTTTTGTCTGTAAATATAGAGCACTTCAATGTAACAACTATAATTTTCATCACTGGCTTACAATCTGTGTGGTTTTCTCCCTGCAGGGTTATTAATGAATTATATTTTTAACTTTTTCACATTAATGTGTATTCATACCTTCGGCAATTGTGTACTAAACGTATTTGAAATGAGAACATTTTTAACTTCTAAGGTTAAAAACAAGTGTCTTTATTTCCGTATTGGGTGCCCACAAGACGCTGCCTCTAGCTGCCAGCTGGCTTTAAGACTCTGGTTCAATGACAAATGATATGAATGCAACATCTTCCTATTTAGCAGCTGCAGTAGCAGTAGGATATCTGAAGAAGAAGCAGGCAGTGAGTATCAGCCACAGGCTCTCATGTAGCATCTGTTTTGCATGATGCCATGTTGAGATTTGTTTCTATAAATGCAACAAATAACGGCCCTGTTCAGAAACCAAATATGGATTGCCTGCTTAGAATTCCCGTGGTTGTGGAAAACTAACTTATATACTTTGTGAATGCAGCTCGCACACGTCTGTGATCTTTTCAAACTGTGATAGATAAATAGGAATAGCAAGCAATGCTTTCCCTTATATAGTTGAACATCTAAAGTAATAGAACTGGGGGGGTAAAGAGCTTCATATAATAAAGGTGTGTATAAATTAATCAAATTCAAAATAGTCTACTTAAAGTTTAGAACTTCAAACATTATACGCCTGGGCCAGAGTACTCTGAACAAAAGGGCTGAACAAAAGTAAAAATCAATATTTTGCTTTAATTCAGTCATTAAAAAGGTATGGGATCACCCAAAAAGTCCACCAAGGCTAGTGCTGGTTGGCCTCTCATTTATGGGTCCAACTTATTGTAAAATGTGCAACCTTCTCCCTCGCACTAGATATGCACAACTCCATACCATGGTTCCTCCCATCCAGTATGTTAGTTAATACATCTAATTTCCAGAATATACAGATATCTCCCAAGAGACACTGCAAAAACTCCCAGTCATGCGTTATCTTCTGCATTGATTATTGCAGTGCTCTCCTTATAGGGGTCCCACAGTCTATATTGCATGCAGCAACACATTGTCCTAACTAAACAATCTTCTAGGGTTCATCATTATCAGCATTGGTTGCTTGTATGTTACATAAGAGCTCTCTTACCTAACCGACACTTTGTAACCTAATGGTGCTATATAAAATTATGAATAAACAAATAATAGTAAATCCATGCATGTTTTTAGATGTATGTGTTATAGAATGATGAATGTGCGTGTAGAGGCAAAGACACATCTGGTGTCAGTGGATGCTATACTACTTTAACTTACATACATTTTTAGTCCCTTTGGAGTTGAACATTTACAGTTTTGTATCGCTATTTGTGAATTACACATAAAATGCAATTAATTATGACACTTATCTGGATCCAGACTTGATAGAGACAGCTGATTTACACATGATGCGTGCGTAAATCAGTCATCGCGGGGAGGTTACGCATCAGAATGCTGGTTTGTTTTTTTTGCGCGTTCATCTTGCGTTATTGTAATGTACACAGAAATAAATTGATGCGTTGTGCAAGATTTACACATGTGTGTTGTCCTTAGACCGGTAGTCTGGCTGCAGAAAATAACTTGTATAAATATTGAGAAATGGCAGGAACGGCCTAATCACACTTCACCTGCAGCAGCGAAACATTTCTCTCCGTGACTGCTGCTCAGATATGACTGAAAGTGAAACTTTATCACTTGGATTAATAGACTAAAATGTGACACCTTTTTAGTACTTGAAAGTGTTCTATCTATAAACATTGCTGTCATGTTTTATTCTTTTACAATTTTCTTATATATGTACACATATTTTTGTTAGATATATTATAGGGTTCTACTGTACTGATTTACAGAGTCGTTTTTAAGTTATAGAGCTAGTATTTTATATAATATAGCAAACCTTACATCTTTCACATTTTTTAAGAACATATTATCACTAAAATAATTTTATAATATCACGCTTAATAAATACGCATGATAAACAGATTTACAAACTTTGCACTAATGTCTCAATCATTGAATACGTTTTCATGGCTAATGTATTGTATTTAATATTATTATTATTTTTTTCTAGCTTTTATAAATAATTTAGATTTTCTATATAAAAAATAATTAGCACAAACCAAAGTATATAGTTTAACATACTGTATATTTACACTTTAACTAAGAGAAATGTGTATAGAGAGATCTGCTTAGAATAAAACACAGATCATTTTGTCCTCAGTTGTGATTGAAGTGGCAGACATTAAATGGCTCCTGGCAGGTACAGGAGGGGAAGCTAAAGAGACTGATAGACATGATTTTAATATAGATAAAGCAAAATGTTGGCACAGACAGACTGCGTTATGCTGGTTGTGACCTAAGACCAAGGCAGCATTATTGCCATAGAATAGGGTATTTTATGCGCCAGACAAGCCGGTAGGGTTCAAAGCANAAAAAAAAAAAAAATAATGAAAAAAACATAAATAACGGGAGGGCAGGCTGGCGGCAATATTTCATTAGAAATACCATTTCCTACTCCCACCGTGCTCCTCCACAGGCTCTGATGTGACGTGGTGTCATCACCTCATGTTCCGACATGATATCATCACACGAACTGGACCCTGGGAGGAAGGGTGCGCCAATGCTGGCTTTCGCCTAGGGAACCCAGACACCTAGAACAGGCTCTGTACAGACTTCATTTTAGTTACTGCCATGCAATACACTCTCCATTTATATGGTCTATATTCCACATAATAATGATATTTTTTATCATATTTACCTGTACTCACATTTTGACCATCTATAGGGCTTTATTCACCCCCATAATAGGACCACCACCAACAAGTTTAAAGTGAAAACTGAATTAGAGTCAAAAGGTAAAATCCTCTAGCTTAACTAATTTTTTTCTACTTGTAAAAGCAAAGTGCAACATTGGGTTTCTCTGATCTACACTAGCATATATATTGTCCTTATAAAAGGTTACAGTGCAAATCTGGATCAGACACTGTTATGTAAGTAGGAGTACTGCCATTGGATAATGGAAAATAGGAAATAACAGTAGTATAACAGTTTGCAAAATGTATTCTCCCTGTATATAAATAACATTCATTTTACCTCCCCTGCAATTCAACATGGTTTTACCCAGGTGTAACTTCACGCTCTAAAGCTAGGCATACACTATAAGATAAATCGTTCAAAGTGAAAGATTTTCCAAGAGTTGGCAAAAGACTTGGGCTAGGAAACATCGGACCTGATTCAGTGGTTTTGGCGGCCGCAAACTGTGGTCGCCAGGTCCGCAAAAGCGCAGCTCTGAATATTGTAAAAACAGCTAATGTAAAAACCGCAGAGGCTCCTGATGCTGTATATGTAAATGAGAAAAGGCCGATCTGCGCCTGCGAAACTTTGCATCTCCGCAAGTCCCTGATCTCTCACCTGTAATACTGATTGCAATTAATTCATTTTACCTCCCCTTAATTCACATGGTTTTGCCCACTCCTGAAAAATATTTAGATTGAAACTATTTATCTTATAGTGTATGGCCAGCTTTACTTTAAGTCTGGTTCTGGTCCATAATTATTAAAACCCAGGACTGTTGCCAGTATTATCTTTAAATATATCCTGTAAATCCTTACAAGAAAGAAGCATTTCCCCTGCAAATGTACTGAAAAAAAAAAACAATTTTACTAGAATGCATCTTTCTCAATCAAATATTAATCAATATTCATTTTACAGTAAATTGTATTTAATTTTGCATGATTACTGTGTCTAGATTTTGCTGAGTTACAACTGTATATATTGCATAATGATTTCTGACAAAATGGGCCCCAGTGTGTCTATATTATAACATAAATTTTGCGGCATGCTTATAATTGTATCCATTCATAATTGCTTTCTGACAAAATAGGCCCTTGTGTGTTTGTATGATAGAAAATTTAAATCCAATGAGGCAGTGATTGATGGTAATGAGTCAATATTGTCTCACTTTTAACCCTTCTTGTTCTATTGTCTTGATACAAGAGGAACAGATTTTAAACGCAAAGTAAAAGAAAGATTGCAGTGCACGCTTATGGTTATATCATTTATCCATGAAAACATGCATTTTAAATGTTCAAATGTTAAAAATACCATTGAGGCAAATTACAAACATGAAAGTTGAAGTATGTGTTTACTGAAATCTAGCTAGCATGAACTCATTTATAGTTCTCAAAACCACATAAAGCTATAAACAGAGTCTGTTTTCAATCGTACCAAAGAAATATTCCTATATGACTGCACAATTCATTTGTGTTGTAGAATGGAGAAGTAGGTGATGTACATCTGTAAAGATTTATAGTACTTAAGAGATGATTGTAGAAGACATATGGTTTAATCATGATGTTTTAAGCCTTTTTTAGCTGCTTAAGATTTCAGTGTTTCTTACTCCAATTTAAGTTTTCCATTACTAAAAAGCAAAGATGAGTAATATTCCCAAGGAATTAAGGTTAGAACCAGAACAATATCAAGGCCGTTAGTCTATAGCTCTGAGCGAGGCGCATATGTTCTGTTTATCTACCTCTAAAGTGTTAATGTCTACATTGACTTTTATATACATGAGTCAACTGCATCTTAATTTCAGCAATGTGTCTATGATTTCATTTTCAGACCTGATCCAGGGTTTTAGCGTGTACAAGATGCGCTGTCAATTTAAAGTAGCTTTTCCTTCGTCAAAAAACAAAACTCTGAATCGCAAGCAGGAGTCGTTTTTGCCTCCAAAATACGGATATGTAGCTAATACTCAGTCCCTTTGTATGGTGTGTGTACTTTTTCTTGATTGTTTTGTTCAAACCTAAAATTAAAAGGTTGTACCTGTGTAAAGGTTTTGCAGTATCACAAAATGGTGTTTTCCTATTTATATCTTGGGTAATGTATTTTACAGGATCTTTTAAACATGATTTTTATTTAAATTTCTGTTTTTATTTTGAAATTTTAAATAGAAATGTCTTGACATTGTTTTTACATACTTAGTTTTATATATGTATTCATTTTAGAAAATGGAAATAAAATTATATTTCACAAAATAATATTTTTTTTTAACAATGTACCGTATATACTCGAGTAAGTAAGTCGAGGCACCTAATTTCACCTGAAAAACTGGGATAACTTATTGACTCGAATATAAGCTTCCCCCCAGTATGTCTGTCTGTCACCCACGTAAAAGGCTCATGTCACTCATGTCAATGATGGATCATTGCCCCCACAGGACTGCATTGTCTCTGGTCTCTATGTCTATAGATCTTACCCTATATGTGTGTATTGTCCCCCTCTTTCCCACATTTGCAGGGTTAATAAAAGGCATATAAGGCAATGTAAAGCTCTTGTGTCATGGTGTAACCCATACAGCACACTACCATGCCTGTGTCAGCTCTGTGGGTCAGTGTGATGGGTGAGTGACATGCTGTCTGCCAGTGTCACGCTCTCCCCTTCTTTACCTTAGCTCCATCTTAGCTCTAAGCAATGTGTTCAGCTCTGGTATCTGGGGAGAGCAAGGAAAACACTGCCACACAACAGCAGACCTAAAAAGGCTGCAAGCCAATTTGGCTATGTGGACTGATAAGTATAACACAGACCCACAACGTTCTCACATCCCTGCATCATCCAGGACAATATAAGCCGAGGGAGCACTCTCACCACAAGAAAATGTGCTGATAAACTGGACTTATACTCGAGTATATACAGTATTTAACTTTACCACATTAAAATGAAATATGAAAATATAAACAAAAATACATAAGGAGACTTCTGCACAGCTATTTTATTTAATACTATGTTTGCAAAGTTCACAATGTGACAACCTTGATTGCACCATGATCTGAGTGGTGCAAGAAAAAGTTGCATGCAAATTAAATTACAGAGGCGGATACGCCCAGACCCAGAAATGCCCAGAAAATGCATTAACACTTCCAAACAGGACCCCTTCCCCCTTCCCCACAAAGCTGCATTCACAAAGGTTCGATACGATCGTCGTGTCTGTATTGTGTCTATCTGTATTGTGATCAGATCCTTCAACTCAAATTAAAATAACGCAAATTAAAATAAAATGCTGCAAATTCTTTTAAGTTTAAATGATGGGTATAGTAGTTTCAATAATCTCTTCACCTCTTATATGCCACATGTGCACCTAGATTTAAAGCGGTTATTTTTTTGTTTTTATATTCTATACGCTACCAAAAGACAGCCTGTTTGTTTTTAAGACATTCTCAGTGGTCGTAAATGTATACTTGTATAAATATGCCTGCCTGCTGCAATAATGTTTCCTTTTAATGATGTGATGAATGTTTTAACAAAAAGTTTCGGAAAAAAAACCTTGTAACAGTTTGGAAGCTCCCCTTGACTAAATTGTGCTGAGGCTTTTGTGTTCTGAAAAAAGTTTGTTTTTACCTTATCACATAAAACACCCCTTTTATTCACAATTTAACCACTGGCTATGCACATTAATACCCAATGGTTAATTAGATGTGCTATTATACTCCTTTTTCCAACACAGTAGCACAGTAGGCACATGTATATTTTAAGTGAATTTGCTGACAAGAAAATATTAGCTTATTGGTAAAAGAATTTTTAATTTGAAGATATCTGAAGGTTCTTTTCTTTGGAGACTCTAGGTAGCTATTACACATTTGAAGCCTAGCAGTGGCTGTAGCACTAAATTTTATTTACTGCCAAGCCAGAATGCTTTACTAACATTCAGAGTCAATCATATATGGTAAACAATAAATATAGGGTCTTTTTTAGAGTTGTGTGCTAAAGTCATCTAAATGAATGTAATTATAATATAACTATTTATATATAATATAAATAATTTACAAAAACTTTCCAGCTTTATTTGCTTATCTGGGTTAATCATTATCTTTTCTGTCAGGGGCTTAATACTGCCCGAATGTAAATGCATTGTCAGAGAAAAATTATGGACCAATTCTACATGTTACATTTTGTACAGATTTAATGCATGGGGTACTGGCGTTATCAGGGCACCTGTGCATTCGCTCTTCTTAGCCTCATGCCAATGAGGATACAATTGCCATGCTATAAATAATAGGTAAATCGTCCATGGATGAAAATGGAAAGCTTTATTTTTTTTTAAGAAATTGAAAACAGTCATGCACTGTGCAATAACAGCATAATAAAAAAAATGCAAATTTGTCATTACAAACTATTTTTAAAAAAATCATTTGATTTATGCTTTTAAATCAAATACGCCTTGTACATCTGTTGCAATTTTTACACACTGTACCACCTCTTCCAAATACACAAACTAAGGCCTAAATTCACAATTATCGGGGAGTTTGCAGGGGAATTGAAAAGGGGGATGTTGCCCATAGCAACCAATCAGATTCGAGCTCACATTCTCCAGTATGTAAAATGAAACTGAGAGCTCAAATTTGATTGGATGCTATGGGCAACATCCCCACTTTTCAATTCCTTTGCAAACTCCCCGCTTAGTGAATTTAACCCTAAATGTGCATTGTGCAGTTACTAATAGTGTTTCAGTTGCTGCTGTTTTACATCTTTGAAAAAGGTAAGGGCAATTGATATATACAAGAACAGGAAAATGCTAAATACTATTCCTCTATTAACCATCTACAACACAACTATAGCTAGCTACCAACTGTTCTTCTTATTTTCAAACGTAAACATCTGCCAAATTACAAAGGATTGTCTTATAAAGACTCCAAGTCATGCCAGAACTGTTCTGTACTCTCCAATCTGAAATGGCATACATACCTTATTTAAAGTTCAAAAACCACAAGAACGACGATTCCAGAAAATACCTCCTGCAAGTCTTAAAAAAGACTTCTACACTATGGAACATCCACTTTGCTTTTTTTTTTTTTTTTTTTTGCTGTTAGATAGGTACCTGAATGAGGGTTGATCCAGAGTTACCTTTTTTAGGTGCAAGTATACACCTGAGCATATCCATGTTGCAATGTGAGAGATGGAAATATATTTAAATTTTATTGTATGCAGAGTAAACACTTTGCACAAAGACACAAATTGCACAGCATTGTTTAATTTGTATTTTAGAGTTGAGCTAGGATACTTCACCTCTTAACTCGCATTTTGTTTTCGCATTTTATATTTGCCTTCCCTGAAGTTCAGCATGTGATATTGTCCAGGTCTACACTTAAACCTATTTTGCTATAACTCCCAAACTCTGGATCACCCCCTGGTATATGTTACAAATTGGATTTCTAAATTGATATTTATTCACTTATGTATATTTATGTATATACTATCTATATTAATAATACAGTATGTAATTGTAGAGGTGGAGTGGTTATTGATTGGTATATGCAATTAGTTTACAGAAAAAATATTGATCTGATATACATAATATTTATATATAATATGAATAAACAATATTTAGAATAAGCATGTCTATATTATATTTTAATAAAATTTGATTATTTGCATTGTAGCTCAGCCACTACGCAATTTATTTGTAATACATTTAATAATAAGGGACGCCTTTATTAAAATTAGCAAGAAGACAAGAAAAGAGACAAAGCAGGTTAAAATCCAAGAAAGATTTATTGTACAAATTTCATAAAATGTATTTTATTGTACTATATCATGAGCATAATACACTATATTCACTTTCAGATTTGTTTCCTACTTTTTATGTTTAAATTCTTTATTTTATGTATTTGCAGTTACCATTTTATCAGAGGATCAAAGGCTTAACTGTGAGACTAGAGGATTTTATGTTCCTACAGCTAAAGGGCATATGTATATGCAATAAATAGTGATATGATAATTAGTGTATTTATGATAAATAGTTAATAATTCCCTTGTTGATGAACATATGTTGCATGATTGCTGCCATAGACATGCTTGAACTAGCTCTTCTTCAGCAAAAATCCTCTCGGTAATTATGCCAGCATCACATGCTTCTTTGCACTTAAACACAGCTGTTAACACTTGTGTTCTCTTCAGCAGTGGAGAGTAAGCGAGATTTAAAATTAATGGGTATTTGTACATAGTACCATGTAGTGTTCAATCTTCATCCACTAGTTGGCTTGTGACAAGTCGCTAGAATTCAATCATATACTCAATTCAATTGAAAGGTCTGAGAAATAATAATAAATGTACTTAAATCTTTTTTAAAATAAAAACAATGAAAATAGGCCTCTACTCAGTTTATGCTATCAGATATTTGGTTTATCCTAATAAGTTCATAACTTATATAATATTGTTAAGTCCATATTTTTACTTAACAGGTCAAACAAACNTTAAAACCAAAATTATAAACGATTCTCTCAATATCATTGAATAAACCTCTATACTGACCATGCTAATATACTCGGCGCAATACATAAGGACGCATTGCGATGAACCCAGCGTAAACACACTATAATTGCGCAACTAATATACGCTAAACCACTCACTGCGTACGCAAGCCGTACGCAGTGCGAATATACGCAATAGTTAACCAAACAAAGAAATACCTTGTAGATGAATAGTAAAGCACAGCTATTTACCCAGTGATGAAATAAAGAGGAAAGAAAGACTCCGAATCTCAGCAGT
>JABWIB010001455.1:62199-76798 GCA_016617825.1 Platyplectrum ornatum | reverse complement strand
CACCTCATTGTTCCCCCTGCTGACATTATAACACCTCATTGTGATTTAAATAGGGCTTAATTTCGGGGGAGGGCTTATTTTAGACAGTTTATTGTAAAATAGGATAGGGCTTATTATCAGGATAGGTCTTATTATCGGGGAAACACGGTACTAAGTGCATAAAATGATCACAATTTAAAGTGTGCATGTTAAGCCTTATCAGTAGGGATCTGGATATTCGAGGCTTAATCCATAAACAATGCTGTGCAAGTACTCCGAGTGGGAGGCACAAGGTATCTCAATATTAATGTAAGGGCCTGGGCTGCCATCAGGGGAGATAGCTGGGACTACTGTCACGGGCCCGGACACAGCGGTGGCCCAGCGGCATGACTCATCAGTCCTCAGTGCCGCCGGCGCTGTGCAGTGGCAGCAGAGGCAATACAGACAGATGCATTGCAATGTCCGTGCTTACGAAGGGAGTCATCTCCAGATTTTGGATGCTGAAGGTCTTGAGTTCAGAGGTCATTGTGGCTGACCTGTCCCTGGTTTGATACTGCACATTGTGTGTTTGTACAAGTGACCACAGCAAAGTGAGGAGCCAACGTCGGACACCACTTCCGCTGCTCTCCTAACTCCAAATGCAGAGGCATGGCATTTCTAAATTCTGGCCAACTTTAACAGTACACATGACCATTAATGCTCAACACAGAAAAATAACTTAAACTTATAAAATTATATATAAATTCACAATTGTTCAACCTTTATTGCTGTATATTTATAACATATAATTATGATTATTCTTAACAACCTTTGTTTTCTCTTCCTGTCCTCAGTCTCGCGATAGGAAGTTGGCCGGTGATAAGTATGGGGCGATGAATTACGCATCCAACGCACGTTACTTCAACATCATAGCAACTGCAGTCACCATAATCTTCCTAATAATCTTTATCATCGTTTTTATGAACAATCCAAAGCGCTTCAGCGATTAAGTCGTATGCTACGTGATTAGTATACTGTTTGTGTACATTGTTGTGCTTCTCCATTCATTGATAGACCATCATCATGTTGGCTTGTTATCCAGAAGATATATGTATATAAAGATATATGTATATAAAGATACGATTCACCAGTCATTATCTCAGTTACCTACTAGTGTTTGCACATGGGATACAGCATGATCCAGGGGAAATAATATTGGTGAGTTTTACCTGTCCACCATATAAATGATGACATGGCAGATTTCCATGTACCATGTAATACCATGTACCTATGCTGTTCATTATGGTATCCTTTGTAGTTGTGAAACATGGCCGCGTCGAAGCTATGTATCTGTAGTTCCCATGCCATAACTCAAGTAGACACCAGTAATGGCATCCAGGTGAGTTCCCGGTGCCTGGACAGACATCATAACGTCACATGGTGGTGCCCAGGACAATTTCGGCAGTCCCGGGCCTGCTATTTTTGCCGGCAGCCCTGAATAAGAGCCATCATCATATGTACAGCCCACTTATGGGCTAAACACAGGGCTATATCATGATTGCCAATGTTTGCATTAAAGAGGTGTGTCCTGTACCTCCCAAGAGGTGTGTCCTGTAGATAGCTCCACCCATGGGTGTGTCTAGTGTCAGTAAATAACCACTTTCAGCCTCGTGAAGGCTCTTTATAGATATGACACAATTTCTAAATTCTGTCATCATAACTCAATGACTGAATCAGCATCAGGGAGATTGACCAACAGTCCAGGGTGTCAGGGAGATTTCGCGAATCTATGGGCTATACTGTATATGAATCAGTGGTCGAAGTGGAAAATTAGAAGTGGGGGTATAGACATTTAGAAGTGGTGGTAGGGAAACACAGAATATAATAGAAGTCAATGGGCATTTCAGGTTTTTCAATTACATCAGTAGGAGAAGTGCCGGTATGGCATACCCCTGTATACACCCCCACTTTGAGCCCTCATATGAATTACCAAAAACAATGATGATATCTACTTTTTTTGTTTGTAAATGTAGGGGCAGTTGTAGAATTGTCTTTTGCGTAGGGTTTTCTCCAGTGTTCTTGAATTATGTTTCAGTCTCCTTCCTTGTCACTTCCCCTCCCCAATTTCTTTACTCTAATNTAATCTACTCTAATCTCTTCTTTACTCTCCTGTATGTTTTTTTTTAACCTTCTGTTTTTCTTGACATGTCTGCTCCACATCTCCATAATGACATTGTATTGTCAGTGATAGGAGCTGAGAGGCACTGGTGATGGGAATGTTTCTGTTTGATAGAAGACAGGCAGCTTAGACATGCAGGTTTATCAGTATCTCCAGTACGGGTCAGTGGAATGCTTTCACTGGTTGGTATGGTTGGGGGAAGGATCTATATATCTCTCCCAATCTATTCCTGGTTACATGATGTCTGCATCTTTCCAAATTAAATATATTTAATTTATTTTAATATAATATATTAATTTAATTTATATTAAAGGGAGATATATTTAATATAGAATACATTAATTTATTGTATCTGTATTGTTAGAAATTCTTTTACTATTTCTTTTTTTGAGGTTTTTTGTGCATTTTAACAAAACCTCTAAGAAGTATTTCCTGTATTGGAAAGACTTCTGGCATTGAACATATATATATATATATATATATATATATATATATATAATGGTTTTTTTTTTTAGGAGAATACAGTATTCCATCAATGAAGCTAAGGTCAATTATGTCAGTTCACTTTATTATTGCATTATGGATAATTACAAATTTCATCAGAATACAAGTATATGAAATGTAAAATATGGGGAAGTACAAGTCATGTAAATTGAATTAAAATGTAGTAAATTGATAAATCTTATTTGAAGTGAGTCATTGTAAGACCTGGGACTATTCATTATATAGTGTGTTCTGAACACAAAGAATATGGTTATTTCTTGCAGAGAACACAAACTTTTATTAAACAATTCACAGGATAAAGTATACTGTCCACGTGAGTCTTGTTATGTTATGTCTTCTGTTTTTATATATGGATGCTGGAAAATGTTTCTCTGCTATTGTATTAATGATGTTTGTGTTGTGATTCTGTGATATGTTGTGTTATTGACACTGTGCTGTATACTTGAATGTATATTGCACATTTAATGAAATAAAAACAGGAAAAAAATATAATGTATAAAGCAAATGTAAAATGTGTAGAAAGAATGATTTGACTAGTGTTTTGAAGCTAAACTCTAAATTGGAGTTTTATAGAAAGCTCATTATGCACTGGATCCAGAAGGCAGGGTAGGAGACTTTGGTTTCTCCCTCCCTCAAATGTGGACGGGACCTCCATTCCGCCCTCCATAGTAATGACCGGGCATGATGGCAGTGATTTACATTGAATTAGATTTGACCACTCTCCCCTGAGAAATGCCCGAAATCCTCCCTACTGTCCCGCTTTTGCCTGGCTGCCCCACTATCTCACCTGCCTTCCAGGGGACAAACTGGTAGCAAATCCAGTTTTTTTTTTAATTAAATTCAATAAAAATGAAACTGACGTGCCCCCTCTGCCCAGCTCCAGGTTAGATTGCTTGGGTCCTGAGGGGTGCGCTAACCAAGGGAAATGTTCAAGGGACGTAATCAATGTACAGAAAGACCCCGGTACAGGCGTGAAATGTCACATTTGCAACAGCGACAGGTCATGTTTATGTCTACATGGGTGACAAGACCTATTTCAGATACTTGTGTCATACCTCCCAACTGTCCCGATTTTAGCAGGACAGTCCCGCTCTTGCCCGCTGTCCCGCCTGCCTACCAGTTGTCTTGCTAAGGAGACAAAATTGTAGTTTAATGATTTTTTAAATGAAAGTTAATAAAACTTTATAAATTGCAGTGAAAAAGGGGGCGGTGCTTGGCGATACGAGGACGGGGATTGGGCGGTACAGGGGAGGGGGTGCACTCGAGCGCACTCAATTAACATATGGACAAAATCCAATATAATGACACAAATTTTATTATATATGATGTAAAAGCGGGAGGGTGGAGGGTAGAGAATATACAGCTCAGTTGACTATCATTCACCTATGATTAACATGATAGAAGATATAGTCAAAGATAAAAAATGTGTTTAACATTGGGGGTAAACAAAAGAACCCGACTCATACAATGACCTGGCCCTAAATTTACTAAGCAGGGAGATTGAAAATTGGGGATTCCAGCTCACATTCTCCAGTATGTAAAATGAAACTGAGAGCTCGAATCTGATTGGTTACTATGAGCAACATCCCCAATTTTCAGTTCCCCAGCAAACTCCCCGCTTAGTGAATTTAGGTGTTAATATGTAATCACCGAGCGATGAATCTTAAATATGTTCCTCTGAGATAATTGAGACATCAAAACACAAAAGCCCCTAAAAGATTTAACGATTGCTATTCTAAGCACAGAGTCGAGTCAGGAATTATCTCATTTTACATAAAAATAATAATCCAATTGTCATTATAAGCACAGACCCGGCCTGAAATGAACTGGTGCTGCTGCCTATGCAGAATAGAAAATGACAAACATTAGTAAATTGGATATCGTAATGCTGCTCTAGGCACACAACCGTTCCATTAATTACCTGACACTGCTAACTGATCAATGGATGCAGATCAAAATACACAAAAAAATAATATTCCTTATACTATTCTACACAAAACCAGGTCATGCAAATAAATACAATGGATCTTATAACTGCGTCTGATTCAAAGCCTGTAAAACCCATGCGCATGCACAGATCGGCTAATTAGCAGACGGATGCACATGTAAGTTCCTCGCACTCGCCCCTTGTTCCTCGCCCCCGTTCCTCGCCCTCTTTCCTCACCCCTTCTCTCATTGAAATATCCGACTTTTCATGGGATTATCTCTATTAATTAGTTCTGAACTTGCACCACCATGTCCATGTCCTTTAACCCTTTCCTGTCCCAGGCATAGGCCCTAGGCATACGCCTTTACAGTCCTATACGGCCCTCACCTACCGCCACTGCGAGCTTATTGGCTTGCCAGGGGAAGCATCAACAGAGCTGCCTGGCAATGAGCCAGCAGCCGTGTAAATACAAAAACGTCATAGTTTCACGAGCGTACCATGGACAAGTCAGCGGCACACAGTACCCACAGAGCCACACACTTTCCCCAACGCCTCGCCAGTCTAGTTTCTTAGAAACTTTGCCCTGTATGCCCATGAAACTCCCAGCTGCAACAGTATATTCTTTAAGCAGATTCATTGATCAGGTAAATGTGAAGTTGTAGGGTCGCGCAAAAAAGTGCTGCCCTATCACTGGGAATAACCAGGGGGCAGGATCAATTTGATCCCACCCAGGGCCGGCAACAGAAATCTTGGGGCCTGGTACGCCCATTTTTTTGAGCACCCCCTCAATAGTGCTAACACTAGTGACAGGGCCTCCCTGAAGCTCGGGCCCGTCACAGCTGTCCCCCATGTCCCCCCACCCCCCTGTGTCGTCGGGCATGCCGGGCCGCATAGCCGGGCCCGATCAATGCTGTTGGTTAGTCATTGCCGGTGACATGGGCCCCCCATCTAATTGTTTTTCCTAGATCCCCAAAAAGCCTAGGGCTTCCTCTGCGATGACAGTTTAGTAAATCTAGCCCCTAATGTCTTATATTATTTGCATTCAGAGTCGTTTTTGCTTCGTGCAAGGCTGTGTAACCTCTACTTGTCTCCAAGAAGTTAGTCATCTTATAGAGCTTGTTACAGGATATCCTCCCTTACAAGGGTTAACCACAATCCGAGTGGTTGGGAATCATTTGCTTAATGATTATGATACAATTTTTTTTTCTCAACGCATCTTGTTACTCTGTAATATTTCAACCACAATATGATGTTTTCAGGTTTGCCTGCATGTACTAATACCAAGGTCGAGGTTTCCGCGATTGAAACAGAGAGCATCATGTTTGTGAAGATTATGTCACGCAAGACAATTAAAGTAATGACAGCAGACTCTGTATAGTGAGACAACAAGGACCAGAGCATCCATATGTTCATACATTCATATGAAATGAAATAACCAGAGCACTACTGCCTGCCTTTGGGTAACCAATCAGCAGAGCTCCTTCAAGGTATAACTCATAGCTAACAGCGCTGAATCCCGGACAGGCCCTTATCTGTGTGGAGTTTTCCCTGTGTCTGTGTAGGTTTCCTCCCACATGCCAAAAACATACCCATAGGTTAATTGGCAGCTGATTAAATTGCCCCTAGTGTATGTGTGTATTTGTAATTGCCTCTATGTATCAATCCCCAATCTCCTTCAGAATGTAAGCTTGCGGGCAGGGCCCCTCTTCCCCACCCATTCTGTCTGTCTGTGTTTCCCATGTGGACACTTTGTAGCGCCTGATAAATAACCGGAAATAAATCCTGATTATGTCCTTTCTTGATGCCTTGTGCCTGCATATACCCTACCCTCCAGTTGTAGCTATTTGGCATGCACAGTGCTGGTTTTTAATGAGATGTTGTACTGGTAAAAATGGCTGCCCTGTACTGTAACAGGAAATGGTGCTGACAGTTCAGGTCCCCTCACTTTCCAGTGCTTCAGCATCTAATCGCTATCTAAGCGACTCCCACAGAACTAACTAAATTTTGGTTCTCTGCATGTAATATAGTACTGGATTATACTCTCCGTGTGAGCCCATACCCCTTCCCATACTTTTCATTTTGTTAGACTCAGCTATCTTAATATAGGTCCCGACCAAGGGACCGTATACCCTTGTGCCCGGAACGGTGTTCCATACGCCAAGGGATCAGCTGGTGCACATCTGGCGTGCGCATGTGTGGATGTGTGCATACATTAGCTAACCTGGATCCAAATAATAGCCAATGAAAGACATGCCCCATGGGTGCGACACGACACACCTTCATCTGACATATCCTGATCCATCTAAATATGCACCCTGGACTCTGACATCAAGGGGTATATTTACTAAGCAGGGAGATTGCAGTGAAATTCGAATTTGGGGAAGTTGCCCATGGCAACTGATCAGATTTGAGCTCTCAGTTTCATTTTACACTCTGGAGAATGTGAACTCAAATCTGATTGGTTGCTATGGGCAACTTCCCCAAATTCGAATTTCACTGCTATCTCCCTGCTTAGTAAATATACCCCCAAGACGTGCAAATATTTACACTCATTTCTTCCCAGCAGGTGACGGAGTGTTGAGGGCCCTTGGCATCAGACTCCAGTATGAGCGGTGTTTTGTGGTTTATGGCCAATGGTTCCTTCCGATTGTTAAGGATTACACAACCAACACTTTTAAAACACTCTTCTCAGGTGTTAAGTGCTCTCATAAAAATGTGTTACACATATATCTGCTTTCCATGGCAGAAGTCACTGCGGAAGGAGCAGCAATGGGAGCTGATCCAGAATATCGAAGCAATTGCAAAATCAGGGAAAAATGTAAATGTTCATTAAGCAAATGTATTTACATAAAACATGGAACATGGAAAAGGCAGCAGCAGGGCCACTATCAAAGTGGGACAGCCAGGACTACTATCCCGGGCCCGGACAGAGCGGGGGCCCGGCGCCAATACCCTTCACTACTGTCTTTTGTGTTGTGTTCAGGGACAACACAGGCAATACAGATAGAAAGCTTCCGCACATAGACAGTAGTGAGGGGTATTGGCGCCAGGCGCCCGCTCTATCCGGGCCCAGGGCGTTAGTCCTGGCTGTCCCACCCTGATGGCGGCCCTGCTGCTGACTTTTGGTCACATTTTTCTCAAGGTGCGCTGTGAAGTTTTGAAGTTGCCGCCACAAATGATGCTTCTACCATCCCTGTTTTTGGAATTACACTTCTCTTTGCTTCCCACTTTTGGGTTCAATATAATATATATATATATATATATATATATATATATATATAATATTCAGGAACATCCTTTACCGTATTTTTTTTCATTTACTGATACATATCCTAAAATGATCGGAATGATCCATGGAACTGTACACATGCCGGTTACACAGTGCCAAAAGCCAGAGTTATTCCCAGGTCATGCCTGGACGACCTGGGTCAAGACGCAGTGTGAACAGTTGTTAGGAAAAATCACGGTTATTCTTGGGTCTGACACGGGTCACTCACAGTTTGAAGAGGCAGTCCTGTTTTTAAGGGGTTTAAATAATAATTTGAAAAAGTTGTGAAAAAATATTATACTTACCACAGCAAATTCCCCAATGCGCACAGCAGTCTGAATGGGTCCATTCGACAAACTAAATGTGAGTAACCCAATTTCCAAATGAAGGGTTATTTATGGGTTGGCAATGTAAACGTGGCATTAACCCCTTCCCTCCCTGGGGCGTACGCCCCGGCAGGAAGGTAGTTAGAGCGAACAGGCGTACAACAGACGCCCTGCTGCCCATTGATAGCAGCCATCACTAGGAATAGCCAGGGGACTNGATCAAGTTGATCTCGCCCCCCCACAACAAATCTGTTGTGCCTGTGGGGTTTTTAAAAAAGAAATTACATTTTACCATTTTTTAATTCATTAAAAGCTGGCAAAGTACTCATGGCTGTTACAATGTTTGGCTTTTGTGAATTAAACGAATATATAAGAATATTTACAGCATTAGAAATATATATTCACATGAGTTTCATTCACAATAGTCAGCATAGTAACTGGCGTGAGTAATGTGCCAACTATTGGGGAATGATAAAATGTAGAAAAAAAATTTAAAAAATCTAAGGTAAATCCCTTCCCACCCTGACAGGAAGGAAGGTCACACTACAAAACATCAGTGGGGTCAAACTGCTCCCTATATCCGTATATAAGTTCCTTGAGGGGTGTATCACTTGTTGTGGGTTTTTATTCTACTGATACAACAGGTGGCTCTGCAAATGCAACATGGCGCACTAAAACCATTCCAACTAATTCTGTTTCACATACCTCCCAAGTGTCCCAATTTCGGCGGGACAGTCCCGCTGTTGGGTGACTGTCCCGCTGTCCCTCCCGCCTCCCAGTTTGTGTCTTTGCTATTAAAATGAATTTCAATCAGGGGCGGGGCTAAGGAAGAACCAGGGGGGGCTTGTTCGGGACAGGGGCGGGGCCTATTTGTCCCTCTGTCGCTGCCCGATATGTTGGGAGGTATGCTTCTAAGCCCCATCATGTACCCATAGCATTTTACAACCATATTTGGGGTATTCAAAATCTGATGGGATAAAATCTGTAGAATCATGGGATAACATTTAAGTTTTGTCTGGTTAATATCTGTACTTTTGCAAAAAAAATGGGTTAACAAACTTCCAAAATGCTGTTTTGGATACTTTGAGGGGTGCAGGCTATTAATGGGGGTGTCTAACAAGCAGGTCCCTGAAAGTCACATCTAACATGAACTGTCCCCTAAATATTTGAAGCTTTGAAATTTTCTTAAAAATGTAAAAAATTGCTAAGTTTATGAGCCCCCTACCGCCCTAAGAAAGTAAAAGGAGGTTTAACAAATGATGCCAGCATAAAGTAGACATATGTTAATTACTAGTTATTAATTATTTTGTGTGGTGTGACTATCTGACTTACAAGCAGAAAATTTTAACATTTAAAAATTGTGACATTTTTACAAGTTTGCGCATTTTTTACAAAGAAACACCGACTGTATCAACCAAAATTTACCACTAACTTAGAGTAGAATGTGTCGCGAAAAAGCACACACGTCATAAGAGGTTAAACACTGAAAGCATTAGCTTTTCTTTTGTCTTTTTTATTGTTATGACTATGTGATCATTGTTCAGCAATAAAAGGGTCTATCTGCGTGAATACCATATAAATGGGCACGTGGTTATAGTTGTTGTGTTGGGTCTAAGGGCATATGCCATGGATATAAAGAAAAAAAATCAATTTAGTTTTAGCTATCTAATTACTTAATTGGAATTAGCGAAAGTACAACAAGCTCAACGCATATGTGACACATCCTGAAATTGTTTTACTTTCTTCAACTATTCATTTGAACTATTTTACCTAATTTAGGACCGATATCAAGACCTGACTGAAGTTAAAAACCCATCCCCATTATCGAGTACATTCTTCCCATGATTCATTATGGTTCTGATCCATACAAGAGTACACGTCATTATAGTTACATGAAATTTCCTAACATAGGATAACTGAATGATGCCTCATGTTTTATTACACATCACAATAGGAACATTTTATTGTCCCTTGCAGGGCGTATCTATCCACCTTCCGATATAAAAGTCTATTACCCTTGCCTTGCCATTACACTTATATCAGAAAACCTCTCGAAGGAACAAGGTATCTCAGCAATATCCCATCACATGAAAATGGAAAGCACAAGTGAATCCTGGCAGCAGAGCACATATCTGAGCGAAACCCATCCGGCCAACCAAGACAATGTGATTCTGATGACAGAAAACCGGGCGCTTTGCGTTACTGGACAGCAGCAGCCACCAGCCACTGTGGTGAACATAGCTTCCGATGAGCCCGTAAAAAGAGATTATATTGTGTGGTCCATCTTTAATACCGTATACCTGAATCTCTGCTGCCTGGGGGTCGTGGCCCTTGTCTTCTCTATAAAGGTGAGAAAGAAGCTTCTATATCCTATATCAATGACTATGATCCTGGTAGAATTATATGAATGAGTTTGAAAAACCAAGGAGATGGACTACAAGTGCAAAACCTTGTCATATATGTCAATAAGATGTATGGGAACGTCTTTTATCAAGGTTTAATTTAATTTCCATTTGTAACTAAGAGCCATAAATCTTTGTCAGCCATACAACCCAACTGTCACCAGATAATTCATTCATGGAAGTTGTTGTGTACAGTGTTGTATCTGATTTATAGGGACTGTTGTGTAGCTGAGACTAATGAGGAATATCTGTTATCCAGTATGGAATCAGGTTAAGCACTACTTTTCTCTCTTGTGCGGAAATGGCACAAAGCTGCTATAACCCTGCCTTAATAAGGTTTATGTATACATTTTTTGAGATATATATATATATATATATATATATATATATATATCATATATGCACTCTGCAATCGGTATCAATCCTGTTTAAAGTATGACTGTTACATCCATACAAGCTTGCCCAGCAGGGCCTGGATGAACCACAGGTCACCATAGGCCCCCACACACTAAGGGGCCGATTCAATCCCCCTTCGCGCAGAGTTTTGTGCCTTACGCTTTTTGCGTAAGGCAGGAAAACTCACGTTTTTCATTTGTGGCTCATTGAGCCGCATACAAAAAGACGCGAGTATTCAGTCCCGTAAAAGACGGGAAAAAGCGTACTTCGCGGGATTGAATCGGCCCTGAGTGGCCCCCACATACAGGGTAGCTTCTAGGGTGTAGAGGAAGACACACAAGGCGCTGAATTGGAGGCTGGACACTAAGAAGAGGCAGAAGTGGAGACTGGGCACACATACAAGGGGTAGAAATAGAGGCTGGACACATATAGCTTGTTAATATATATATATATATATATATATATATATATATAAATATATATATATATATACGAAGAGGTTACAATTAATGAAATCTCATTACGATGGACAGTGGGTATAGGTGTTCGGATCTATAACTGGGTACTGTGTACTCTATTAACCATTTCCAAAATGTTGCAAAGAGCATCAGAATTACACCACAATAACTGAGGGTGGTGTAAAATATCTTTCCATGTATGGAAAACTTTGGCTGGTACATGTTGGTAGGAAACCTTGTGGCGCCTTAGAAATAAACATTATTATTATTATTATTATTAATAATAATAATAATAATAATAATAATAGTACTGTCTGTCAGTGGTAGATGACCACTAACAAATATAGTAAAAAGACCACAGATATTCTGTGGTTGGAGTAGCAATATCTATTCAAAGGCCCATCCATCCACCACCTTTTTCCATCGAGGAGGCGAGGCTTTGGACATGATTTACACGTGATTTAAACGTGATCTAAGGAGGGACGTGATGTAAGGAGGGAGAAACCAAAAGTTGTCAACCCTGCTGTGCCTGTTGGAGCATGCTGGGAGTTGTAGTTTCCCAACACCTTGAGTTACCTATGACTCAGAAAAGAAAGTATGGGCTTCAGCATATGACAGACAGGGGCAGGCTGGCAACTGTTAGATTTGGGGGGGGGGGCAGGCTTCTCATAGGAAGACATTGTAACTTACTCCTCTTGCGATACCTTGCAGTCTCCCTACCAGCTTCTATGCAGTGAATGGCTGTCAGCTCTCTGGCCATCCACCAATCAGGCTGCTGACAGCCATTCACTGACTGGTTGTTGGTTTCTAGGTAGAAAAGAATGACTATCAGCAGCATGACTGGGAGCTCCGTGCTGACAGGCTTTTACTGTCTGGCTGGCAAATAGGAGGCACTGCTGCCCGGCCACTCTGACTGTGCATAGACCGCTATCAGAGCCAACAAGATCTTTGTCTGCCTCCCAGCTAGCCCAAGTGCCCATGGCCCCCAATATCTCAGGGGCAACGGCCAGGAGGGCACTATGTCCATGAAATGTACTGGGAACACGTTTGGCTTTCATTACAGGTGAGAAGTTATTCTAACATTTTCTTAATGTTGTATATGCCGACAAAGGGCCACAAAGATATGATCTCGCTGTCAGAAAGCGATTCATCATTGTTTTTATTAATGAAATTGTTCTCCACCTGTCCGTGAATTCACTGTTATTGCATCCTGTATAAAATAGTAAATCAATAAACTTCAGACAACCAGGAAGAGAAATTGTTTTTTAGTTACACATTGTGTAAATCATGAGCAGAGGTGCCTCGTAAATGTCCTACCTGTATTAACTCCTTAATGACAAGGGTACGCACTCACAGGTCTTAGCACTTCTGCTGTAGTCTAGTTTAAATGCATTACATGTTTATGCATAGTAATAATAATAATAATAATTGTTGGTTTATTATTATTATTATTATTATTATTTTATTAGTAATATTATTAATATATAAGAAATATTTTCATTTTTCATAACAAAATTGTCTTATTTTTTTTATTCAATCTCTTTTTATAGGATAAATAAGCTGTTTCTAGAACTACATCTTATAAAATGATTATTTTATTAAATTCTCCTTATTTATTTCTTATTTTATGCCTGAATTGAGCCTCTAATGTTACAATAGTGAGCACAAGGCTTTTGTCAGCCAAGCTAAAGGATACCTGACCCCAACCAGCCCTATTCCGGTACACGGCATGGCCTAAGTTTTCTGTGGCACTGGAAAAGTGGAGATGTTGCTCATAGCAACCAGATTTAAGATCACATCTTTATTGTACAGTCAGCAGAATGTGAGTTTGAATCTGATCTGGTTGCTATGGGCAACATCTCCACTTTTCTAGTCCCACAGTTTAATAAATGGCCGGATTACCTGGGTTATTGTGTTCCATAATAAATCATATGTTTAATAAGCTCTAGTGCTGGAGGTGGATTAATAGTATGTGGCACTTTTAATTCTTCACTCAGCTTGGTCTCCAGGCCTCTTCTTGTAGTCTGTACCAAAGTATTTCCCTTTCCATTAAAATAAATCACAAATATAGTTCTAAACATAATATTTTTCCCCCTTATTATTTACATCATCATGTATTTATTTTGCATTTAGAATTGAATCCAGGCGTGTAGTGCCCAGTTGGGACTGAACCCAGCAAAAATGGGACAATAAGCCCCGTCCCTTGTGCGCCTGTAAACCTGACTGGCATCAGTCCCGGCTCCATCAAAATCCCAGCTCTATTACTATTAATTTTTATTTTATTTATTAACAGGTTTTTATATAGCGCCATCAGATTACATAGCACTTGAAAGAGGTGGGGGAAGAGGGCCCTGCTCGCAAGCTTACATTCTATAGGATTACAATTTCTTTTTTTTTTTAAAGCCATTCCTGCAGTTTTGTCCACATTATCGAAACTATTATTCTGTATGATTACCATACAACCCCTCCCCCACCTAGTATTTCATACACTCATTCTGCCCAGTCCCACTGGCAGATAGTGTTTCATTATAGAAGTCTGAATCTGTAGGATGCAGTTCTGTAATAGAACACTGTAGAAGGTGCATACGCACTTGCAAAATGTGTGGAAGTCTGCGTTTGGTCCTAAAGATTATTTGGAGACACTCACAAGGCAACACAGCCAGTGACTCCTGGGAGCACAAGGCAACCAAGTAGTACACATCCGAACTATCCCTGATGGACTGCACCCATCAGCGACTCTAAACCTACTGACTGTGCATCAAGACATTTGCTGGTGTCTTTGCTATATGGCTCGGCCATGTCTACTTCCTATGTCTATACACAGTTATCAAACATTGAATAATTCATGATAATCAAATCATCTATACGGCTGCACTGATAATGTTTTATCACTGGACAATCCAAATTGACATTAACTAGATCAATATGGTTTTAAATTCTTTGGTACACAAAATGTGAGTTGCTCAGCAATTTACTTAATCCACTCATGATGAAGTGAATTTGATTAATATTATATAGGAAATAAATAAAAGTGTGGATCCTGCAAGCGCTACCCCCTCCTCTTGAGTAATGAAATGATGCACCAAGAAATGTATAAAACCACTAGCTAGCTAGCTGTATTAGAACTTGTCCCACCAACGATGTCTCGCGGTGGGTATAAGCATGTGGAGAAAAAAAGCAG
>JABWIB010001454.1:44337-56881 GCA_016617825.1 Platyplectrum ornatum | reverse complement strand
CAACAGAAAGTAGACATATTGAAATTATTATTTATTAACTATTTTGTGTGGTATGACTATCTGTGTTACAAGCAAAAATTGTAACATTTTGAAAATGAAATTTGCGTATTTTTCACGAATAAATACAGACAGTATCAACACAAAATTTACCACTAACTAAAGTACAATGTGTCACGAAAAAACGTAGAATCTTAGAATCAGTTGGATAAGTTAAAGCATTAAAAAGTTATTACCACATAAATTGACACATGTCAGATCTGAAAATTAGGGATTGGTCATTAGGGACCAAATAGGCCACGTCATGAAGGGGTTAAAGGATTGTACTGAAGGTTCAGAAGTCAGTACAGTTATACCTCCCCTCCACTTGTGACAGAAGTAGTAGCAAGACAGAACAACAAATACTGATCACGTTTTTCTATGACTAGTGTGATTCTTGACACATGTTAGTAACAATTAGTAGTCACTAATGTGCTATTGACATCGTAGTAACAATTTACAAACTGTGGCATATGGTTCAATTTGCAATTATTTAAGGTAATACCTTTAATAGGTAATAGTTTTAGTTAGCTAAAAATTTTTAAATCAAAACTCCTTGAGATCTCATATTTACAAACACGTTGGCATAATACCCAATTCCACTTCTTGTATGCGGAAAACGCATCTTGTGACTATGCATGTCCTTACAGTAGGATTTCAGGACAGAGCTGGAGAATTTCCGGTNGCAGGAAGGGACAGAGAATTGAGATGTACTTCCCTACACACATGGGATCTATGGTAATAGTAGAAAAGGGTATGCTTAAGCATGGCTCAGAGGGGATACAGGGGAAAAAACTATGCAGGACATATAGGGGGAATATATAGAGAAATAAAACTATGCAGTGCTGCCTCTACTGTCCAGGCCAGATGGTTCCAGCTTTTCCTCTTCTTTCTTTACCACCATAGTACATGAATTCTTTTTTTTTTCTTTAACAGCTTGAGGAGTGAGGCCCCTGGAGGCTTCCGTCCTTANGCCTGTCCATTTTTTGTGCTGTTTTATTGTTTTTATTTTATCTTCAATCCCCATCAGAAGCAGCCTGAACAGCAAGGTCAATAAACAATCCACCCCTGACCTTTGGGTGTTGGTAAATAATAATCTGAAATATAGAGTGTTGGGCTACATGTGACCCTTGACCGTGGCCATGCTGGCANCTGTAGAATCTATGTTTCATACATTACCTTGCAACCNNCATGCCCCAGGTTGCNATAGGAGCGCTAGAGCTATTAGAANAATGGTTGCTTGTGCCCAGAAAGNGATCCCACACAGATGGCATTAGACTTGTAAATACCTAGGCATAAATTTACAAAACAGGGACATTGGGAGATTGAAAAGGGATTTTCAATGTTGCCAATAGCAACCAATCAAATTCTCCAGTATGTAAAATGAGACTGNGAGCTTGAAACGTTTCCCTGGGCAACATCCCCACTTTTCAATCTCTCTGCAATCTCCCCGCTTTGTGAATTTAGGCCCTATCGTTTTAACAAAGTGCACACATCTTAAATGATTGGAAAACAATATAACCGCTTATGCATGGACAGGGAATAGCCATGTCAGGTTTTTTCATAATAAATATTAGAGAGAATAGTAANTGAAGATTCTACATAATAATGTTTGATTTGCGTTTTCTACATNATACTGAATACAGATGCCACTCCAGCATTTTCTAATGACCTTATCAAGGTAAATAAATCAAGGTGAACTTACATGTTGAACAAGTGCAGAACATGCGTAATGCCAGGTAATGGAGCATGTAGGGAAACTTAAAGGGCATGTGATAGCTGCACATTCTTTGCGACATGGTATCAGCTGAAGATAACAATGCTAATGCAGGAATACTAGCTGATCTGATTTGATGGTGGAAATCAGTGACATCTAAGCACCCTTCAAAAGTCTCTATAAAAGACAATCAGAGTCTGGAAAGAGTCCGCTTTTGACTGGGATTTGGTGTTCTGTAAAAAAGATTCTCTCTTAAGCCGCAAAAATGGCAACGTTTAATGAAAAGAGGACTTGCAGTGAGCGGATGCAGAATTTTGGCCGTTTTGTATGGAATCCTGACACAGGAGAGCTGATGGGAAGGACTTTAGTCAAATGGGGTAGAGTTCTGTTTCTGTTCATTTTGATTTATTATTTTATGTTGTTCATTATGTATTATAGAATAGTGTATATAGCACTGGCACATATATCCTAGATTGTTAATACTTAGGCTTGCTTTAGTTCAATGTATTGATAAAGTACTGCAAAATATACCTATGTAAAATATTATTGTATAAACATATGTTCTAGGCTAATTATGTGCATATTGTAAAGTAAACCTATACAGGCGTATGAAAAATTATGTTAACATCAGGGGACTGATCAGGAGATTGGGAGTAAGGGGCAAGTGGAGATCTGTGCATAACCAAACATTAAACTGCAAGGCAATATAAACTATGAAAATAGAAATGTAGTCAAGGAGAGGTCAAGGTCCTAGCTCATAAGCATTTTTCTACATTTAAATTCACATTGCAACATGGTTTTGCTCAGATCTAAAAAAGAGTGCACTCACCATAGTAAACCTCATTAGAAAATAATGATCTAATTTACAGTCCAAATGAATTCTACTGCTGAGTACATTATATATGATATAAAAACAGTACCTCTGTTTTTTTGTTTTACATTTAACATTAGTTACGAATAGCAGTAGCATAACTTTCACAATATCACACCTTAACTACTCATCAAATGTAATAATCTATTGAAATTTGGCAATGTCATGTATAGCTCGTTCTTGAGGTTCAGACATAGAATATGCCTGTTTACGTAAGTATTCAGATTAAAGGTTTAGAAATATAATAAAAATGTTTCTGCATCATCCATTTACCCTGATGAAGTTGTTCAGCCAGGTTTACCATTCTATAAAATGACAATAACTACTTATTTACTTCTTCTGCAGTGTACATTAGTCTCTACTATGTGGCTTTTTACATTGTTATGATTGGACTCTTTGCACTTTCCATCTACTCCCTGATGCAAACATTAAGTATGTATCATCCGGATTATCAGGATATGATACAGTCACCGGGTAAGTGAATACTGCTTGTAGTAGCATACTACTGATCTTGGAATATATTTTTAATGCTGGGTTCCTTATAATGTCTATCATAGGTAAAACACAGCTGTTATGAATGTAGAAGTTAGAAATACGTAGATGACCTATAACATATATCACTTGCCATGCATGATGTGCAACTTTAGTGTATATCACAGTTTATTATCCCATTAGTTCAACTAGATAACTGTACATTTTGCCATGGTGGGTTCTCCTAATTCATCGTAACATGAAATGCAACAAGCAACTGAAATTCAACAGAAGGACACCCTAAAATATTATCTTTAAAAGTGTATAACTAATGTACATAAATGTAGAACTTTCTTAAAAAATAAATATTTTATTATTATTATTATTTTTTTTACATTTATTTCTTTTTATATAGGTGTTACAGTTAGGCCAGATGTTTATGTCGATGACAAAATTGTATTGATTTATAACAAATCTGACAAGTCTACATACACGAAAACTGTGGAAAAGCTGTGCAAATTTCTTGCTCGTAAGTGATTTATTATTATTCATTAGCATGTAGTACATGTGAAGTTCTGATGTCTGGGAATTTTCTACAACAAAATGGAGCTGGGGGAAAAAAATGATATACCTAAAGAATAGTGGAAATGCAGAGGTACAGTATATTGATGAGAGAAAAGGAAAAAAAATGAGAGAGAGAGAGATTCACTTTATATGTTCTTTCTGTGGACCCTAATGAGAATTGCCTAGGGCAATTGAAATGTTAGTATGCTGAATTTCTAATTCACCTGGGCCTAACTTTGCTAAGTAGGGAGATTGAAAAGTGGGGATGTTGGGGTGCCATGAAATGTCTTTTCGACATGGTGGCACGTTGCAAGTGTTTCTTAGAAGCTAAATTGTACTTCTTGTATAGGAGCAACACAAGATTGAATGACAATTTGAAGTATTTCTGTCTTTACCTAAATAGTCATTACACTATTTTACTCATAAACGTTAAAAAAATTATTTTGTGTTAGGGGTGCCTCGAACTCGAAGGTGTGGGAACCACTGCCCTATATCATTCTAACTGTATAGGCATGGGGTGGCCACGTAAAGTGGGAATGGTGGGAAAATAAGTACATTGATTGTCTATAGGGGCTTCAACCAGTCTTTACTGAACAATAATCATACTTTCTCCCCCTCCCACACAGTGGAAGTGTTTTGCTTCCTGCCCTGACTTCCCCCTGCAGGTATAGAGCCTGTGATCTTGTAGCAAGCCTGGATCCAGGCCCTTGCTAGACTTGATGTGGATTTGGAACCACTGTTAAATGCTAAAAAGTGTGTATATCATGAAATACATATATTTATATTTATCACGCTTATGAAATTCCAGCGTACAACCAAACAGTGCAGAATGAAATGAAGAACAAGGTCTGCAGTAACGCCAGTAAAGTAGATGAACATTTCTTGAGTTGCTCTGGACGCTGCATGAGAGCCTGTCAGTTCACCACAGACATGCTTGGAGATTGTTCTCATGACAAGGATCCTACCTTTGGATTTGCATCTGGGAAGCCGTGTTTTTTCTTTAAAATAAACAGGGTAAGGCTTGTGCATGGGAATGAATACATTTATCTATTTTTATTAAAGTAATCTGTTACTTATAGTTATAATTACAGTTCGGCTTAGCACCCTTGTAAACTATGCCAGTCAATGGAAAGTGATGTCTTCACTAACATATACTTGGTCCAGACTGCTATAGACAACATTACCATTACTATTCACATCAGGCTTCATTCTAAATTCCCTAACACATACAGACAGACACCGTGTAGGATTAATGTAGTCAGCAGCCACTTAACCAACTAGCATGCTTTTACTGTGGGAGAAAAGGAGTCACCCAGGAGAAACCAATACCAACACTAAATTTACTGCAGGACTGGACAAGTGGGGATGTTGCCGATAGCAACCAATCAGATTCAAGCTCTCAGTTTCATTTTACATACTGGAGAATGTGAACTTGAATCTGATTCTGCAGTTTAGTAAATTTAGGTCCGGACTTCAGCACTGTAATGCAGAAGTTCTAACCACTTCCAAGCTGCCCTATGTCAAAACCATACCCTTACTTGATTCATTTAGTCAATATACATAGTATGCGTACATAATCTAATGTTTTTTCTTTCAGATAATACATTTTACGCCTGGTAACAAGTCTGCCCCTTATTTGCAATGCACATCAAAGGTTTGTGTTTTACGGTCGTTAAAAAAATTGGAAATGTTTATTTGGATGCAACTATTATTTTAAAGGAACTTACCAAGTCAGGAAAAAAATATATACTAATACAGCTGATATATAGAGACAAAAATAGGTAAATAAGAACCTGATCCCTACTGGAATGTAAAAAACCTTGCATTCTACATATTGATGCAGGCCCATACAAATAATGGATGTGATCCAGAAGTGATCCAGAGGCAAAAGACAACAGCAGCACTACAGGGTGGATGTATATATTACAAAGAGGGTGTCTGACGCACCATTTGTTCTGTTCAGACTTTGGACCAGGTCCAGACTTTATGTACTAATGACTTTCTCACAAGAGTGGGCAAAACCATGTTGAATTGCAGGGGAGGTAAATTGAATTAGTTGCAATCACTATTACAGGTGAGAGATGATGTTTCCTAGCCCAAGTCTAGTAACAGTAACATTGGTAGGCATCTGGTTTTGCACACTCGTAAGTTGTGAATAAGTCAATAGTATCTATGTCTGGATCTGGTCCTTTGTAATCTGTTCCCATCTTAAGTAAGCATGGCACTAGAATCTTATGGTGGGGTCCAGAAACCTGGAAGAACAATGGAGCAGTGGCAAACACAGGATTTTTAAAGGGGGTTTTCCAAATGCTTGTAATGCATGTAGGCTAGCTGGAGAATAGGCGCCGGTATAACATACTGGCCCACCTCAAGCTCTATGGGGTATGTTAAGCGCCTGGGAATGGAACACTATATACTGCATACAATGCATAATCCTTAGATCCTAATATACCACATATATACTGTATTATAGAGAGCCATCTCAGACCTTTCATTTAATTTATACAGTGTGTCAGCTCCAGATCCTTAATATAACCCACATGTTATACAAATACATTGAGGAGGGTCATTTTGCAATGATTGGAGCTCCAAAATATATTTTACATATGCAGTACAAAGCATGTGAAGCAATGATCTCAAATAGGTTCTGCAGTGCTGACCTCCAGTGTTTTGCCGTAAACGGTACATAAACCCTTTCCCCCCATGGAACACTTCTGTAAACACCCCTATTTACAGTACCGGGTTATAAAAAAGCAAACATTTCAATTTACAAAAGACAAGTTAAACCGTAATACAAAAAGTGTTCTGGGAGGACATTCACTGTAACTAAGGTGCACAAGGCTTTCCAGCTAGAATAATGAATCTCTTCATGGATTTCTTTTTATAGTTTATAACCTTATATCGAGCATGTATACAATTGTAGAAGTACTGAATGGTATTCTTACAATACAGGATGAAAATCTCGGAGACGTTGAATATTTTCCACACAATGGCACCTTTGGCCTGCAGTACTTCCCATACTACGGGAAAAAAGCCCAGGTATCACTTTTACAATTGCATTCGGTTAGAAACGTGTAAATGTTGGGTTTTTGTGTTTTTTATACATTGTTATTTCTTTTCAGCCAAACTACACCAACCCTTTAGTGGCAGTGAAATTCAACAACGTTACACCAAATAAGGAGATTGAAATAGTGTGTAAAGTTATCGGCCAGAAAATTGTCACTGACAACCCTCACGACCCATATGAAGGAAAAGTGACATTCAAGCTTAAAATAATGGCATAAAATGTGTCACTGACAAGAATGGAAGGTATGAACAGAATGTCAGTGCTTTACTATGGCATGTCATATGAAAGGTATACTAACATTAAAGCGGCACAATCAAATAATAATGTTTGCAAACTGTGACTTTTAAAGATAATGGAACTCACTTCAAGGTGAAAAGTTAATCATCAGTGTATTAGTGTTGAATTACATTTTGTATACACAGATAATACGAGCGTTGAAAGTTAACCACTTGAACAAATATGGTAGACTAGGTAGTTTATGACAATTAAAAATAAAGTGTAATGCGTTACCAATCATTTTTTCTAAATAATTACATTTTTCTTTTTGTAATTTCAAGTCAAGTAGTGTTATGTTAAGATTATGTTGTTGTTATTTGTAGGAGAATTTCCTGTTTATTTGCAAAGCAAACGTGCGCAACATAGTAATATATAATGTTCAAAAACACAAACCCTATCTATAAAGTATTCTTCCTGATTAGGCTAGGCTGGCTATCCCCGGTTTATTAGATATTACTATTGTATTAGATAGTAATTATAAATTACTATAACCTACAGTCATCCCTATACAAATTATCCATTAATCGACTGACAAGGCATAAACAACAAATAAGAGGCACACTAGTAAAGTGGCAATTCAAATGTCAAATATCTTTGGGGCATCTTAATCAACTACAACCTGGACTCTCACACGGGACTTTACATGGGCTACGTCCCTCCACCCCTCTCTCTGTAACACCGCTTCACTGCACACAGTGGAGGCTGGTGAACGCATTTTGGCATTCGCTTGTTTTCGGACAATGTGCAGTGTGTATATATACAAGGTAAGCTATGTATTTTTACACAGAAAAGGGTTTACTGTGTAAGTCCATGGGCTACATTTACTAAACAGCAGAAATGGAAATGTATATGTTGCCCATAGCAACTAATACGACAACATTCAGTAGTATTTAATAGAAGAACGAAAGGTAGAATCTGAAATGGATGCCGGCAATTACAATAAATTGTAACTAAAGGCCAGATATACTATTACATTAACTGTAAAGTCACAATTCAACGCAAAATAGTAAAAAGCACAACACGTGCACTGCTATACCTACACATGTGTAACAGAAATGACACAGCTATTCTCCAAATCCACAGAATTATCACAGGAAGATATGTTCCTTCAATCAACAAGAGATGGGCTCACTTCAACAAATCATCCCAGCAAAAGACATGCACGTTTTCTTTTAGAACGCCACTTGCACTGATATTTGTGAAATTGTAATATAAATACATGGTGATGTTTAATGGTAGGGACCTGACATATTCCAGCCAGATTCTACGTTCAACGTTAAGACAAATTGTTGGATGTTTTAAACAGTAATTAACATTATTTTTACTAGTAAAACAATACAATTATGTTATTGGTTGTAACAATTATTAGACTATAGAGCAAATAATTCTAATTAAATAATATTATGAAGATATTTACAATATAAAGCCATTGGCATGTTTGTAAACATATTTGTATAAGAAATGCTATACTTTAACTTGCTTAAAATATATGCGTGAATATGAGCCGTATCTCAATTTGTACTGTGTGAATAACATTATAACATATGCAAGTTATAACTATGGACCAGTTCCAGACGAGAAAGTAGGGACATGACGTTACACCTGGACAAAACCATGGTGAATTGCAGGGGAGGTAAAATGAATGTCAGTGTGTGAATGCAGGGAGAATACTTTNTTGTTGCATTTCGCACACAGATACTGACCAGCGTTACTGTTACACTGTTATTACGCTTGTGCTGGAAACATCCTCTCTCAACTCTAATACTGGTTTTGCCTAGGTGGAACTTCACACTCATACTATACTGTACTATACTAGAACATTAATATTCTTTACCAGCTAAAAAGCTGTTTTTAATGCTATACACCTTTAGATTGTTTTCACCCAAACGGAAATATTATATATATATATATATATATATATATATATATATATATATATATATACATACATACATGCATACGCACATGTGTATTTCTACAGATTACCTTTGTGAATAAACTTTTTTTGCTATCTATGAAACATGGTGATTCATTACTGTCTTCATACAAACTATATGGTAAATGGAGAAAATCATAACAAATTTCATACATAAATATATGGGTTAGAGCTGGCGTCTGAAGTACACACTGTATAACTTTTAATGACTTCCTCTATCCACTATGCACACAGTTCACATATGCTCTTCAATGCAAATCTGATACAGAAACCAGATCCGTACGATCCATACGACATTGCTTTGTTTCCCAACAAGCCCAAGACTATTTGGGAAGCAAACTTTACCTGCAGCATAGAATGAACAGTTTGTTAAAAGTTGGCGAGTGATCTATATTAAATTTCTATACAACTTAAGCTTAAGTATACCCCGTTCACACAGAAGGCTATTACCCGCGTAATTCAGCCAATTTCCCGGGTTAAATGAAATACCCGGGTAGTGTACTAAGTGTGAACGGTGCTAAAATTACTACTAAATACCCTGGTTCAGTGTGAATGGTGTAGTTTGTGAATTACCAGGGTAATTCAGCACTGTGAACAGGGTTAATTACCAGGGTAATTCAGATCACCCAACCATTGGCCTGACCCTGGCCTGCTGGAGGTCCACACACCCAAAGGCTCGTCTCTCCACCCCTTTCTAACCCCTGACTCCACTCATAGCTGGTAGACGGCAGGGGCCCACTCTCTTTCCCTGAAGTGCAAGATTGTTTCTCGCTCTTACCCCACCACTTTTCGCTGTACTTGAGCCTTAGACACTTCTTGATGTCACGAGATGCTCCGGATGGAGGAGGCCTCTGACTCCTTTCGAAACTCTATGCACTAAATCAGATGCCCCGCAACATCTCCTGTCCATCCTATATAAGCTTTTGTTAGACGGTCTTTTAACCTCTCCCCTCAGGTATGTTGACGCGTGGACTAGAGATCTCTCAGAGCTCCTGGACAAGGAGGCTTGGAACAAGATATTTTACATCACACACACCACTGCTCACTTAGCCTCTCAGTGGTGGAGACCCAATTTAAAATCATAACGTGCTGGTATAGAGTGCCCTCCCTGATACACAAAATGCTCACATCCGTAGGGGGCGTGGCCTGACGCAGAGCCGAGACGGACGCATCTCTTCAGAGCTCCGTCCCGCTTACTGACCTCAATCTCCTATTTGGGTCCTTTTCTCCCCCTTTTACCCTGCCGCAGCCGCCGAGAATACCTCTGCTGACTCCACTCCGGCCATCATCCCACCCCGGCTGGACTACTCTCTTCGTAGACAGCGCAGCGGCCTGTCCGGGCGCCAGCCCCGGGTTGCCTGCTTGCCTCCCTTGAGGCCCTCAGCTTCCTCTCAGAGGGATTCTTGGAGGCTACATACCTCTCACCTGCCAACCGCGAACCTCTGCAATTCGCCCGGGTGCCGCCGCATCCAGCTCCTCACCCACGCTTGGATCGCCATTGTCTCATCGGGGCAGCTCCCTTTCAAAATGGTGGCATTGTCCCTCGTGGCAACCGCCCTCTAATTGTTCTGCCAGGCCCTGCTTGCTTCGCTGGCCTGCTCTACCTCGGTGGACCTAGCTGCATTATACTGAAGAGCACCTCTCTCTCCCTCCGATTACACAAGGTGTTGTGATCCTCTGCCTGAGTGGGATCCCGGGTGCTGCAACCCGGACACAGCATGTGAGGGTCTTCATTGAATTCCACCCCCCTCCAGTAACCTGTAGACGGCTTTTTTATTCCCAAAGGCTCACACACATTGCAATATACAAATCTCACCCCCTATACCAATTGACAGACAAAAAAAAAAATAAAATAAAATACAAAAAAATTATAATAAAAAAATATAAAAAAACAAAAATAAATATAAAAAAAAATTCGATAGAAAATAATAAATCCGTTGCCTGAATTCCGGTTCCCCGGTCTCTGACTCTCCGGTGCCATGTTGAATAAACCGCCACCGAAACGAGCCCCTCAGCCCCCATATTTCGAAAACAGGGCCCTCACAGGATTCCTCCGCCTCTGACTTATCCTCTGAGTCCTCCTACTCGGCTCCAGTGGGTTTAGACCACACCATACAAGCTGCTATCACCAACCTTGCCAATGATATCAAGCTCACCTTCCAACAGGAACTGCGGAAAGCAGTGTGTAACTTCAAATCTGAAATAGCCTCCCTGGGCGCACGCACTTATACCTTGGAAACTAAGACGGATGATCTGTGCCGGTCGCAGGCAGCAATGGATAGAGATCTGTCCTCCCTCCGCTCTGAATTGGAATCTCTGAAAGACATGCAGGAGGATCAGGAAAATCGCTCCTGCCGGAATAATATTCGCTCCAAGGCATTCCTGAGACGGTTCAGCCGTCTTCCTTGTCCGACTATCTTTGAGGTCTATTTTGCCACATATGCCCTGAGGCCACGGAAGCTGACCTTGAGCTGGACCGGGCCCATAGAGCTCTCCGACCCCGCTCCTCTACAGACCACCGTCCCAGAGATGTTATTGTGCGCTTCCACCACTACCGTTTCAAAGAGAAGCTGCTCCTCTTGACGAGGGACATGGACTCCGTCTTATATCAAAATTCTTCAATCCAGCTGTATCAGGATCTTGCTCCCTCCACTCCCCAGAAACGGAGAGCTCTTATGCCTATCACCCGGATCCTGCAACAACACCACTACAAGTATCGCTGGGGCTTTCCGTTCCAACTGTTCGTTACGGCCAACGACTCCCTGCATGTGGTCAAGGATTTTCAACAGGGCCAGGATCTTCTGGAGCTCCTCCACATCCTCCCGGAGCCGTCTACTTTTACTCCTCCTCCCCACTTTCCCGAGACGTCGCCCTCCTCCAGCGGAATGGCACACAGTCGATAGTCGACGTCGTGTACCTTCACCATTGCCCTCGCTGACCTCACCGACCTGAATGAACCACCTATTCTACTGGCTCTTCATCTTCACCGAGACTCCTACTGGACTCTCGTCTACTGACTTTCGAGCTCTCTAATTTTGGATTTACACCTTTTCTGTCTGTTGGTGTTTACTGGTGCCCCCGTACCAGTCGGTTGCTTTACTCCCTTCCCCGTTTGGTCCGCATTTTTTCAATACGCAGGTCACCTAACGTTTCTTTTATGTTTTTTAGGAATTTCCATCTTTTAGTTCCCTGATGGATCCGCTGACGTTTCTCTCAGTCAATGTGAACGGCTTGAACTTGCCTAGAAAACGCGCTCTGGTCCTAGGACGTCTTCGCCGCATGGGGGCTGATGTGGTCTTCCTTCAGGAGACCTACTTCACTGGGGTACACCCGCAACTCCGGAGTAAGTCCTTTCCTACTACCTTTTTCACTTCAGCAAACTCTGAATAGCAGTGTGGCTATCTTAATAATAATACCCTGGCCTTTATCCCCTCCTCTACATATGCAGATCCTGACGGTAGGTACCAAATTGTGACAGGTACTGTCCACTCTGACACACTTACCTTAGTATCTCTATATGCTCCCAATCACTTTCAAGCCTCCTTTATTAAAGCCTGTTTTCGCCGCCTGGAGGGGATCGCCTGTGGTCATGTAGTCCTGGGGGGG
>JABWIB010001454.1:24921-39794 GCA_016617825.1 Platyplectrum ornatum | reverse complement strand
AACAGGAAAACTTCATGAAAAAATAAAATAAGGTGTGAATACCTTAAAAAAATAAAAAATTAGAAACCTCTCTTGGTTTTGACTAATTGTCCTACCAATGTTTCAGCAGTGATATTTAAATAAAAAAAGGGGGGGGAAGGAAATAAGGAAACAAAACACCACAAACTTCCTGAAGCTTTCTTTATATATATATATTTATATTTAAGCACATTAGTCATCGTCATCATTTTCATTGAAGTCATCCTCGTCATCGTCGTCCTCCTCACCAACATAAGACACCGGTGTCTCCACCCTAGAGCTGCTGTACTGTGATCCATTGGAACTTGTAGCCAACATTCCATCTGCGGTCAAGTCACTGCAATAACAGTTTATTCCATCAAATGCTGCTAGGAAAGCTGCTTTTCTCTTTCAAAGAAAGCTTTAGGCCTAAATTTACTAAGTTGCCCATAGCAACAAACCAGATTCGAGCTCATTCTCCAGTATGTAAAATGAAACAGATCCGTAATCTGACTGGTTGCTATGGGCAACAACCCCACTTTACTGTTTAGTAAATTTAGGCTTTAATGTTTGTAAGCCTTAATTCTAATATACATTTTACCATTGTTTATGTATGACAAGTGAATTCTTTTCATCAAAAAGAAATCTTAAGTATAATATATTTTTACAAAAGAAACCTTTACCTGGTTGAGAATCTTCGCCCATTTGACACAGAAACTGATGAAGAGACATATACATTGCTGATTGATCCCTGAGCCATTTCTGAAAGGGGAAAATTAGTTTAGTATTTATATACAATTACAATGGCAGAAATAATGGCAATGTCCTTACTACAAATATAAATGTGTTTCTAGAAGTATTAAACAAAAATAGACAGTCCCAAGGCTAAACTATATAGGAGCAACCTTTACCCACTGTTTCTTCCAAACCTATGGATTAGAGGCAAGTTTTACCTACAAGCCAAATGTTGCTGCCACTACCTCAATCTATTCCAGGACCAAATGACTTTTTAGGATTATTATGTATACAAAGTTTGGACATGTGAATTATCGTTACTTAATCTAAAAGTCTTTAAGCAGGAGTCAAAATCTATTACAGCAGAATACAAGTTAGAGAGACTACCTTTACCATACATGACATCATGTCCACAATGGCGATTTGAATTTCATTAAAGTCTTATATTGGTACTATTAAACATTCAGGAAAAACTATAAGATTAGGGAAAATGTTAAATTTGTATTTTTTTAAATACAGAAAGTGTTTAAAATAGTTCACCTCGAGACAACACTAACAGTTTGCTGGGCCTAAAACAGTAACACTAAAGATAGGACAATCATTTTATAGTATTAAGCAACGTCATTCTAAGCGCCGATATCTTTTTCATGATTCTGAATGTGAATTCAAATGCTCAAGAACAACAATTTGCAACCCACCTGTCACATACGGTCCCAACGCTTTTGGTACTAAGCTCCGTGCAATTTTTAGGTCTTCTGCTGAACAGTTACCAGATTCCAACCCACAAGCCATACCCATTCGTTTCAGTACCTCTATGTCATCATGGATTTCAAACGTGTTGTCAAAATTAAAAAGATATTCAAATCTAAAAAAAATAAATACATTTTTAATTCAGTTTATTGAAATTGAACAGTACTACTTAAAATACACAGTGCAGTACTAAATCAGCAAAATAGAAATTGAAATGAAGCAGCAATCACTCATATTTTCTCTTCTTAGTAAGAATAGCATTGCCCTACACATTTCCCAAAGCAATGGATTTATGTTGGCAGGACCAAAACTGGTTTTGATACTTTGGTTATTGTTGTTTTTATATATTTTGAACAGGTCAGTGCAAGTTTCTAGTGATTCTCTGCATGAAAAACTTCAAATGTCAATAGGAAACGTCCCCAATATTTGAAAGAACTATAGAACAAAATCAAACAGGTATCAGCCATATATGTTCTTTAAGAGCATGCTGGGAGTTTCCTCAATATACAAAGGGCCAGCAGTATAAAGCAGGAGTACAAGATAGTATTTATTAACAGGGGCAGGACTAGAATTCCCTCACACTTATTTAGGTGTTTGTGTTACATGTTATTTTCAACAAAGTAACACTACACAACAGTTAAGTCGTATTTATAGCAAATTAAGGGGGAAAATGTGATAGTTAATGTGATATCATCTATATGGTCATTTTAAGAAGTCTTTATACTTCATAATAAAACAACAATTTAACACCACTGTGACCTGCGCAAAAGGGTGAGCTTAAACAGCAGGAAATATTTAGATTGAGTCACAAACAGCAGGTATTTCGTACAACTTTATCACGTTGTAAATCATTGTGTGCAACAAAGAAAAGCAACTTTATGCACCTGTGGGTACCAAAAACCTCTCACTTACTTATCATTGGAAATGCTACAATCAATCACAGTCTTCTTGCTGGTGTTTACAATGATGAATGGTAGATGTATGACTGAATTGGATGGAGGAGATTTATTTGCTTGCTGCTCTGCTTGCCGATTTCTTTGAACAAGTCTTTTGAAGGCAATTTGCTGGAACAAATCAATCCAAATACATTTATAGTGGCATAAAAAAACATGACATCCACACCAATAATTTGCATAACATTTATGTAAAATTTCAATGCATTTAGTATTTAAGGTTCACATATTTTTCTATTTTGTGCTACTTACATTGAACTGAACTTACAGCTAAGAAATGACTTATCAAGTAGTATAAACTGGTGCAGATAAACAAAGTACAATTCACCACAACTAACAAATCTGTTACCACATCTAAGCATTTTATATATAATCTACACTTTTCATCTTAAACACCAATGATTCCCTATTTAAGAAGTGTTAAAGCAGTGTCAACCTAAAATGTGTCAGTGTTTACAGTGCAATGAAAGCTTATTAATACTGTCAATGCTCTACCAAATAAGCCCACTGTATATTAACACAATATTCACATCAGCATCTAAGTCCCATGTTCCCATGACAGTCATTTGTATCCTGTGTTACAGAATAGCAGAGTTGCACGATTAAAATCAAAACAATTAAATCCCGATTTGCTTGGTAAATGTCCCTGGTAAATCTGGATGTAAAGCAGAATGTAAGACATGCAGTAAAGTAATGCAAGGGACTTGTAGCAACAATGAAAGACCATTATAAAAAAAAAAAAAAGTGCTGAATGATCCCATGAAACCAGGGTTGCATAATTTAAATTAAGCAATGAAACAACATTTTGATTTAAATTATAAAATGTAGGGTTGCAGGATTTAAATCTGTATGTGTACAACTTACCAACTATAGAAACGTTTCATGTACCTCTGACCAATCCTATTCTATACCTACAGCAATTACACGTAAAACAGCGCGGGTTTAAGAACTATACCTTTATCTATTCTATACCTCCTTCTAAATACTGATGATGTGAATAAAGAAATGTTCGCTTCTCCTCAGATTTAAGTGTGAGTGCAATTCAGAACCTAATTGTACTTCTTCACGCAACTGTTAAGTGTTTATTTACTCTAATACGGTGTTCATTTTGTTAATATTACACATTGTTTTAAAAATAAATGTTTTTTTATGCAACCATGCTGAACAGAAGTGATCCTGACAAACTTACCTGTAATATAAGCTCTTGCAGTTGAGACTGTTTTTGCTTTATTCTTTCAAGTCGTCTTTGTCTTTCAACCTAAGTAAAATAATTTGTTAATAATAATAATAATAATAATAATAATAATAATTAACGCTTATTTATTAGGCGCTACAAGGTGTCCGCAGCGCCGTACGATGGGGAATACAGACAGACAGACAATACAGACAGACAGAATGGGTGGGGAAGAGGAGCCCTGCCCGCAAGCTTACATTCTAAGGGAGATTAGGGATTTGATACATAGGGGTAATTACACATACATTAGGGACAATTTTAGTCAGCTGCCAATTAACCTGCCGGTATGTTTTTGGGATGTGGGAGGAAACCCACGCAGTCACGGGGAGAACATACAAACTCCACACAGATAAGGTTCTGTCCGGGAATCGAACTTACAACCTCAGAGCTGTGAAGCAGGAACGCTAACCGCTGAGCCATCCGTGCTGCCCATAGTTAACATTTTAAGACCATTTGATGCAAAGTAAACTACAACTACCATTTCTAAGGGGCAGTTTAACCTTACCCTAAACAATTGTTTCTAAGTAATTATAAACATTCTTTGGTAAAAGAATATAGCAAATTCAACAATTTAACCAGAAAACCAGTATCTTTTTTTCGCTTACATTTTTGAGAGGCATTAAGTGATTTCAGAAGTCAATAGAACACAAGATTATATTGTACATTTTTATTGGCTTAAGAATTTGGTACAAACCAACATAATTACTACACTGACATTTTTATTCTCAATTTTGTTTGAAACTCTGAATACCCTTATAGTAGAAAAGCTTCAGCCATACCTCTAAGTTCTGACATTCCTGAGCGGAGTTTGTTGGTAGACCAATCCATTTAATTTCTTTTTTCTCTTTAGAAATAATGTTCATTGCCATAAGAACATTTAAGGCATCATAGACACGTCGTCTTATATTCTTCTGATCATATGCTTGCTGTTTAAACAAAATAAAAAAAATTTACTGACAATTAAACTAAATCAGAGACTTAAGCTTTCAATTGGCTCATATATGGAGTGTGTGTGTATATGTACACACACATATACATTTATTTATGTATTTAAAACATCAGTGACCATTAACAATTAATAAATAGATCAAAAAAAAAAAACAGCCTACTCACAGATTCATTTGGCGATATGTGGTTATCTGTTGAACTAAACTCTGCTACCAACTCATCAGCGACCTCATTGTAAGATGTTGTGCCCTTCTTCTGTACTTTCTCACAGACCTTCATTGAGAAGTGACGCAAGCCCTTGCCATTTTTCTCTCCTTTCTTATTTCTCTTCCTACAGAAATGAAAAGATATTTATTTGCAGAAATGACAATCACTGTTTATGTATGCATATTCATATGTTCGTTAAAATAAGTCATAACTGGTATGTAGTATGTACAATAAAAATTTTTTTTTTTCTTGTACTAAAAGAGAATTTACATCAGAAGATGGATGAACGAATGGATGGGTGGGGTTATTGTTACTATTACAGGCTATATAGATCTACTTAAGACAACATAATGAGATACATGGCATTAACCCAGCAAACAAACCAATGACCAGAACTAATCTAAACGAGAGGGAAAGAATACTTCTCTCTTACCCTGCCGACCATGGAGAAGAGTCTGTAGCTTGGTTCTGTGATACAAAGTGCGTGTTTGGAGTATGTGGACTTCCTAATAAAATGGTATTTGGTGCAGACTGTCTCTGTGGAGTACCAATAACCTGTGATTAAAATGAATAAAAAACAAATTCAAGACAGTTGAAGTAGTATAGAACAGATTTGCTAAAAAAAAAAAAAAAGCCTTTTTAAATGCGTGTTTTTAAAGCTATTTCATTCATAAACAATGAGAAATAGCATAATTAAAAAGCAAATAGATTAAGACTTCTAGGAATGAACCAGGCAAGTCAAATAAAATACTAATGTACTAAAAATAAAGAAGGCAAGGAGTTGTGCGCGAACATAAAAGAAGACACTTTTCAAGTAACTGTATTGTTAAATATGCAACGCCATTCTGGACATGTGCAGTGTAAACTCATGGACAACATCTGCATCATGCATGCAGGCATTGCCGTCTTTACTGCACTGAAGAATAAGCTTATAGATTTGGACCATGAATTGCAGATTTGAAAAAAAGAGGTTTGATTAGGTTTAATCATAATATAAACCTACATACAAAAAAGTTTATAAATGCATACCAAATTTACATAAGCAAAATGTTTAAAGGCTATTTAATGAAACAGCAGACAATCTTTGTTATTTAGATTTATGGAAGGATGACTTTTGCTTAGATGGAACACAAGAATCAAATCCTTTACACATACAATTGCAATCTTCATCTTCTACCAAATATTATTGAGTTAGACAGCCTCTTATGTTAAATACAAAAGTAATATATGTACATTTTTAGAGAAGTTTTTATATAAGCAAAGATGTATGATCAGATAATCTATGCAATCCAAACTATAAAATGTGGAAATAAACTGCTAATACACAATCACCAGAAATACCCAGTAAACCAAATGAAAAAAATAAACCCTGTGTAATTGTAAAAAATGTAGCGAACATTTAAATATAAGATAAGATAATATCAGGAGTTATTTTAAGCTAGCTATCCTTTGTTCTCCTCCTTAACTGGATAAATGCACTACTTACCATGACCCTATTAGTTGCTGAGAGAGGATTTTTTTTTATTATCATCTGCTTTAAGTCCAGGTGACCTCGTTCAATGTTAACTGCACAAACCAGAACACTCTGATCCATCAATTTCCACACATTAAATAACATCTTATTGCGCAATATAAAACAAGGTTAAAAATTATATATATATATATATATATATATATATATATATATATATATATATATATATNATAGTAACTATAACATTCTGTACAAAATAAGGCCTACAGCATAAGAACTGGAATGATAGAAGAAAAATAGACTCATGTCACCACAATGGATACACAAAGCAGAAATAACCCCATACTTACCACTTGTTGTGAAATGTTGACATTTGACTGTCCAAATGTTTTGGGTAGCAGCTGCTTTCCAACAGATGACGGATGAACAGCCAACAATGACACAACACCTTAGGGTGGAAAAAAAGAGCACGGGGTGATTTATTTAGTCCAAGAACTTCAAATTTAAATATATGAAATGTATATTTCACTAGGTATATGAAATTATTATCTTAAATCTGTATTTATGCTTATGGCAACGAGACATTAACAACCATTACCTTCCTACCATAATAAGCCATAGACACAAACATTGTGGTACACAAAATATAAGTGCAAGTACTGGGCACGCACTGCTGAACAGCACATCATCAGCTGCTGGCAGAAAGAACACGATTGGTTAAACCAATCAGCGCTCTGTCACCAGCAGGAGGCGGTGCGCTGTTGCATAGTGAGTTTGTGTCCCCCTGAGCTGCACCACAGCTGGATATCACAGACAGACCACACAATTCTTTTTGTGGCAGATAAAACTGGTTGGTCATCCCTGCATGAAAATATACATGGGACCAATCTCAAAGCTACCCACGGAAACCAGATTTGCAGAATCAGATTTAACGGTAAAATGTATTGTCTGTTTCCGTCAACTGGGACAAACAGACCATGTGGCCTTATGTGAGGGAACACTTATCACTTATATCATCCTGACAAACACTGTCATGGGAAAAAAAGAATGTCAAACCATGAGTATCCAGGAGGGCCCCCCACATTCAGGGCATCAGACTATAGGATCTACTTCAGTTCCTAAGCTTAGAACCTATACAGAAGCTACCCAGATCTGCAGAAACCTACTCAGGGTATTCCTGTATAAAACTAACCTCTTGTCCTTTGGAATGAGTTGACCAACCCCATCCATGCCTGGAATTTAGTGGAATCACTACATTTTGGGCATAGGGAGCAATGACGAAGCTCACACCTATCAAGACTCATACGGGAGAGATGCCATATGCAAATGTAAATTAATGCCTTTGTTAAAACATAAACCGTTTTGTTCAAGTGCAAAATAAACAACTACTGTACAGAAGACATGAAGTCTCAACACTATAATGACAGACCAAAAATGCAAAGAAGCTTAAGCATAGCCAAAATATCCTATGAACTCTGCAAAGGCGAAGAGCGCTAGAAAGATGCATGTACTGCTTACCCAGATGCAACTGTATCAAACATTCTCCACAGAAGTGAACAACTGCAGGTGTTGGTCTACACCATGATACACTTTTCTGTTATTTACATCCAGGGACACCGATGCCCAAAATATTAGTCTGTTAACTTTGATTGCCCATCCCCACAGAAGTATCAATTATATTCTGCCAACACTAGGTACATCTTACAGGATTAAATGGTAAACAAATACACAGCACAACATCTGAATGTGCAGGTGTACAGTGCCACTGTGTGGACAGAAATATTTTACAGGCACAAGTGAATTGAAGTTAAAATTATATGAAGTTACAAACTGCCTGCTCTTGTTTACACATGTTTTTGTTGTGCACTTTTGTGTACTTTGGTATTCATTTGTGTACTACCTCAATGCATACTATCAATAAATACACTTACAAAAAAAAAAAAAATAATAATTACATGAAGATACTGTTATATCCACATATTCCTTATCTTTACCAGTGACCCCCATCACGTCACAATTCGTAACGCAGTAAAGGTAACTTCTCATCCCAGTTAGTTACCCATTTCTTGTTCGCTATTCGGTTAACAGATTTTGCAACCTTGTCTATAGTCTATTTAGCATACACACAGTACAAAGGCAACATCAAGTTATCAGCGCAAGTGAATGTAACCTCTATTCCTGGAAGGGAGTTCTGGCTGCACTGACAGCCAGGGTGCTCACATTTCCATTGGTTCTGACTGCATGTCCTGGTGACCAGGTATCCAGTACGCCTCCTTGTGGTTGCGAGTCTTCTCTATTGGTCCTGGCTGTTAGAACAGCCAGGACATGGCTAATTAGGTTAGGTCAGGCATGCTCACTGGTCAGCCCCTAGGTAAATAGACATGTAAGTGCATGCTGCACTTGCCGGTTATATTTCTCTTGTGTCACAATGACTCTCACTGTGCTCCTGTCTTGTTGCAGTTATTTACTACTTTTCTCTCTGATCCCCTTGTCTATCCTGCTTCTCCCCTCTCAGTTCCTTCCAGTTTTCATCTTTCTCCATCTGTTCTTGCCCAGTCTCCTCCTTTAACTCCCTCTTCCCCACTCCGTGGTTCCTGCCGTCCTCCTACCATCCCTGGTTCCCCGCTCTGCTCCTCCCAGCTCCCTTCGTCTTTGCAAGTCCGCTCTGAGGTTCCAACCATCTTGCCCCTCCTGGCTCGATATCTCTCTGTCCTCACCCACCAGCTCCCAGCAGATCTTGCGCCAGTTTAACATCTCGCTGTGTTTCTGTTTAGTGTGTGCCTAAGCAAGTCCATCCCCACCATCAGGGGCAAAGGTGAAGTTCAGTCCCCAGTTAGACTATGCACCCGGGCTAGTCTCTGTATCTCGCCAGTTGCGGGATACCCCCTCAGCTCCTAAGGGTATTTTCTAATAAAGCCCGATTGTTAATACTTTAATATTACTACCAATTATGCCATAGGCATATTTCTGCACAAAAATTGTAATTGCCACTTGTGGCTAGAATTTCCATAGTATGATAAATCTTGATAAATAAGGTTGAAAAAAGGCAGGGGTGCTACTAGACCCTCTGCCTTAACTCATTTGTGCGGATCAGGAGTCCACTGGAACCCGAGGAAGACCCTGCCCCATTGCATTCATATAAAAGCTAGTGTAATGTATGTGGGCAGAGGAGAAGGACCAGTTCGGCGGGCATCATTGCAAGTGCACAGAGGTTGCAATTCCGCCAGGCAACATTGGGAGAATATACGCACCCTTCCATTAAATTTGGTCAGCTCCCTCACCATGCTTGAAAAAAATCTGTGGAAGAAATCCTGTTTCCGGTCCAATGCGTTTAGGTTAGATTTTATATCCCATGGATCCCCATGGAGGGATTACAAATGCTAGTGCAATACTAGAAATCGCTCTAATGCCTGCCTGGGCTCAAATCACAAGCAATCTTCGCTATTACAGTAAGCACAATGTTTACATGCAGGACTTGCTTGAGCTGCTTTCCGCTTCCCCTCACATCAACATTGATCATACATTTAACGTTTAGGCTCTTCCTCAAGTTAACCCCTTCTTGATAAGCAATATTTTAGAGGTTTCCTACTCCTTAACTCACAACAGGTAGAGAGCTGGAATACCAATATTTTGGAATATACAGCAAATGGTAAGTATAAGTCTTCAGAGAAAACCTGCACAGGAGAAATTGACTTACAACCACTGTGATTAGAGTGCAAAATGTTTTTGACAATTTTTTTTTTTATATTGAAACATTTTGTACAATGGGTATATTTTCCCGCAGTTTTGTAGATCTAGGCCAAAGACTAGAGAGGTCCCAAAAGAAAAGAGTAATTAATTTTGCTCATTGGTAAGTGGATACTTGCTTCAACATATACTGCAAGGACCCATCTATCACCTGTTCTAAACTTGGGTCATTAGTTATACAGTCCACCCAATTTTCTTGTTTTATTATAAGTGTTAAACCGTTTTTACATTTTCCCCTCTCTTGTCTGTTTCTCCTATCCCATAAAATACTTTAACTCACCAACAAGTTCTCATTCTATATTCTAATAAAAACATGCAAAACAATGAAATGGGGAGGGGGGGCCCAAAAAGTAAAAACAACTAGATAATCTACAGAAATTACCTTTTCCTGGGCTGAGATTCTGATCTACAAAAACTTTGAGCTCCCCATTCGCTTCAATTAATCCAGCCTGGAAGAACAAAACGAAATTAGCAAGGAAACAAAATACATTTAACACTAAAGCTTTTTCCAAAACTAAAACAGAATGATCCTAAATAAAAATCTGTTACGACGGAGTAGTGAGCTAGTAGTACCAGTCCCCTCCATTTCAGCAGAAGGAAGAAATTTCTCTTCCCACTGCCGGAGCCTGTATTCAAGCCTGGTACATAGCCAGTACATACTCAGGCTCCACTTCAGGCTTCAGCAGAGGGGAGAGAACGGCAGACATCCCGCCCAGCGGATTGCACAAGGTGCCTGTCAATCAGTAATAACTTTCCAGCTCTGGATGGCTGCAGCTCTAGGAGAGTTCAAATACTATTATTTGGTCAATCACTGTCTGGTGTTCTGCAGTGCTGGGCGCCACAGAACACAATACACTGGTGAAACAATTAATGCTAGGGCACGGATCGATCCAAAAATAATGCCCTAGCCATATAACTGGAGTTTTAGTGCTATTTTTTTAAGTTTAACTTCACCACACATTAGGATGATTTTTAGCCCAATTACACAAGAATTGTGGAATAGGCCCAATTGTCTAGTGTGTGGTTAGCTTTAGGGGCAAGCTGATGCACCTCAGGGGTTACATGATGTTTCTCTTGTAACAACTGTAAGACCAAACACTGCGCATTACTATGAATCATGTAAATTAAACAGAAGTTACCCTTTACAAATGTTACACCCAATAACAATTGCCACATCAGCACAGAGGAGGAGCCATGACATGACTGAAGGCAGCATGCAGCCTGTGCCAAGGATTGCAATTAATATAAGCTGAACAGCATGTCAGAAGTATCACCATTCAGCAGCTTATTCTAAGGCATGAAAGCCATCTTGTTGTTGAATGTACATTCTGTCTTGACTTTGAGAACCTTTAACACAAAGACAAGAAAAGCTTAACACAGAGATGCTTTTGAACGGCCGTCAATGCTAGAGCGCTATAGGTTTTCTGAGAGGCTCAAAGAGTGACAGTAGTAGAACAGAGGGAGATTGGCCCTAGACCCTGTCCTCAGTGCAACCTGTTCTAACAGCAACATTAGAGCTCCTCAAGCAACCTGTCACATTCAGTAAAATCTATAACAGGAATGCAGTGTGGAAAAAGAAAAAGAAAAAAAAACACCTATATACGCTGCTGACATAGTACTATGCATAAATGGTGGGGAAACGGCTGTGGAACCTCATTATGTTACTACTACAAAGATTTGCATAATTGTGAAAGGATATTGTTGAGACCATTGAAATAAGCATAGGATGCTGGGCACTCTGGACAAATTGACGGGCATTCCCTGTACTTTGGTCTGTCCAGTAAGATATATGGAAAAATGGGTACAGAACAGTCAGATTCATGTCAATACCAAAAATTAAACAGGTTTTGTTACACANCCCAAAAATAAAAGCTGTACCTAGGAAGCATATACCCAAATATTTTACACATCATAAACCTTTTCTAGTAGAACCATTGCACCTCACAGCATTAGGAGTAATAAAAATGATGCGAGTTCTTTTGAAGTCATGAAATGCAGGGGCCCTTATTTCTGATTAAAAAATGTACTTCTAACTTTGCCATTACACACATTTCTAGAGAAAGAACAATAACCTTTTTGAGAAAAGGAATTAGATATTGCATACCCTAGGGTATCCATGTGACCTACCAATTTCCACAAAGATTTCAATACGCATAGAAAACCATATGTTGCATAGGGAGAATGTAGCATATGTTTACCAGGCATGTGCTTTAGACATTTTACAGTACAATAAGGCAAATGTTGCTAGAGATCGGTACATGAAAGTGTATCTGGAAATCAGTCCAATTACAGGAGCATAAAATCAGTAGTAATAAACCAAGATCAAGATTTACCACCAGGTAACCACTTAAAGCCCAGCTACTAAAATCTGCCCCTGACTCAGTGTAACCCATCCACTCCTTGTTCTATATATTTAAGGAGCTTGGTACACGCTCGCCCCATTTAACAAGGAACAAGTACATAAGACTTGAGGTAAGACGAGAGCAGAAAGGTCTGTGCATATGAGGGGAGTGTACTACCCTTGTACACATGGAAGATAAAGCCTCATAATGTGGAATTGGGAAGCTGCAATAATGATTCTGTTATAAGCAGAAAGCTTAACAGGTTGTGAACATTTCATATTGGTGGTGGGGACTACATTTAAATACCACCTGCTATGAAGTACTGTGTGTAAAAAAAAGTGTTTTATATCAAGCATTATAATGCTGGGTACCCACTGCAAAATGATCAGATTATATAATTGATAATTCCTGATGATCATGCTGCTTCATGAATACAGCATTGTTGGACCATACACTGGCAGAATGTCAGCTCTGCCAACTATCAACCATAATGGTCATGGACTTGCCAAATTCCACGCCGTGTCCAAGTCTTATCCAGCACTTCACAGGAACAACCTCTCTATACTACAGGTTTTCAAGAGCTCTTTCAAAAGCCCACCAGTTCCTGTCAGTTCATCAATTTCATTTACCAAGAGAGGTCTTCAGACTTCCTACGTGTGGCGCGCGCCAGGCTCCAGTTACACGGGGGGGGCGGGGGAGATATCAACAGATCGCACCCCTGCTGAAACCGAAAAAAGCCAGCATTGTACTTCAGCAGGGGGGCAGGAGACCGCAGGGTGACCTCACACGTGGGGTTCCCTTAAAGCAATTCCTTTTCCCAGGTCCCAATCGAGCCCTGGCCTATATTGTTATATTCTATTGCCGGAAAGTTCCTGCCACGTTTTGCGGAACCATTAACGGCACTGCAGCACACTTAACACACCTTATAAACGTTGATTACCTTTTACGCAAACAAACAATACTTTTAGTGATAGGCATTTAATTAATTTCATAATGGCAAATTGTTCATGTATTTATTGTAATATAACCTAGATAGAAGAACATAAAGACATTGAGAATAAAACATTCCAATGCAATATAAAAAAATCATTGTTCAAAGAAAGATAATTCAAGACAAACGACTTACATCTTTTGCCATGTTACTAGATACTTGATACTAATTGAACAGGCCCACAAGAGCAGGATTGCCACGCTTCGAATAGTCTGTAAAAAAAAAAAAAAACATTAAATATGGTTAAAAAGGGAATTTATCTAATAAAAATTGTGAAATAAGAACCATATCATCAATTTAAGCCAGTGATTATATGATACAGAACGCCGGCTATTTACAAATAACATGTATACAGCAAACTCCAGAACTGAACGCTGCGATGCATAAATGGACTGGATTGCTATCTGTGAACATCAAGCAGCAGTTGTGCTGTTGGCATGTCAAATACAGATGCAAAACTTAGATAAGTATTTACAAGACACATCCCATGGCAAATTAACTACGGAGGACAAAACACATTAAAATCACAACTTCTGTACCTATGAAAGCACATCAATGACATTTCATTGTCCATTTAACGCCTGGTTGATCTCTCCAGCTTATAGTGAGAAGCATGCTACCCCTATTCTTAGGCCCCTTTCCTGCTCTGTGACAAGTCTGAACAGTCAAAACTCCACAGACAATAAGTCGTAGGAGGCCTCAACCCCACAGCAGTATGTGCATACAGTAACAGCAGGTACGGACACTGACTACTGTGACAAAAGAACATGTGCAATATGGGTTGTTTATTAAATTTGGTACCGCTTCAAAATGCCACCCTGGCAAAAATAAAGACAAACATACGTTTCCACACCACCTCGTAAGTCCAAATTATACCTCCGTGGGGTCATCCCAGGTTAGAGGATTGTGTGTCTGCTCCCCTCCCTCCCATCCATCTCCAAAATAAGCCGAGGACACACGAAGCACTTACAGGAGGGGATCATGCATGCGTCTGGGAGGGAGGATTGAGGCTTAATGGAAAAACACACATGTGCCACACACAGGAATAAATGCAGATGGACGCAATCTCCTAAAGACTACTGTAAACAAACTTTGCAACCCCCCCTTATAGATGTGCCCCTTGTGCAGGCTAGCATATCCCCTCCTCACCAAGTCACCATGCATAGGAGGAGGAAGAGGAGGTCTAACAACTCAAGCCAACAGGAAACTAAAGAATCTAGGACAACATTACAGCTAAAAGGCCCTAAAGTGTCCGACTCCTGCAATTACTGCACCACAACAACACACTACAAGAGGGAGAGGAGACAATGTAACCTTTACACAACACTGGCCCCATAATCACAATGGATAAGTGATTATCTGACTAATAATAAACCATGAATGGTGGACAAGATCACAGGGATCACACACACACACACGGATCTCACACACACACAGGGATCACACACACAGGGATCACACACACACACACAGGGATCACACACACACACACACA
>JABWIB010001454.1:3758-22611 GCA_016617825.1 Platyplectrum ornatum | reverse complement strand
ATCTTTATAGAAATAGGACACAATGTGTGATTTCTATCATCATAACACAATGTCTTCTTCACCTGAATGAGCATCAGGGAGATTATCCAGCACTTCAGGGAGTCAGGGAGACCAGCCACTTTTCAGGGAGTCTCCCTGATATTCCGGGAGAGTTGGCAACCATGGTTAACCATTGGGTCAGAACATTTACCTTACTCAATGTTTGTGCCCCAAATTCTCTGTCGCAGGACTGGAGACTTTAACTCAGTGGATGACCCTGCCATGAACAGATCCCTGTGCCCACACTCTCACACGGCTTCTTATTAGCCCCATATCCAATACTTTACAAAACACACATCATGGGGTATATTTACCAAGCAGTGAGATTGCAGTAAGATTGAAAAGTGTGGATGTTGCCAACACCAACCAATCAGATTTGCGCTTAGTTTCATTTTACACACTGGAGAATGTGAGCTTGAATCTGATTGGTTGCTATGGGCAACATCCCCACTTTTCAATCTCCCTGCAATCTCACCGCTTAGTGAATTTAGGCCCATGTCTCCAATCCCTGGATTTGTCCAATACCTGACCACTCGCTTCACAATCATTTGTTCCCCAAAGTTCTTTCCTCTGCTATCCATACCGTCCTTATATTTGACCATGTCACTCTGGCCTTTCAATCTTCTAGGTCATCAGACCTATCTAGGATTCACTTTTGTCTATGGAACAATGGCACAACCTCCCTCTTTCGTACTTTGGCTGTTGTAATATGAATTATAATATTTGTGAAACTCCCTTATCCTTTATATTACCAATTTACTTCTTAGAGAATTTCGTACTATTATCTGGAATTCAGTCTTTAATTGTAGCAATACCCTACCAATGGTGACCTTCATTTTTTTGAAACTTCAAATTGTATAGCTATGCTTGTCAGCTCAGGTAAATAAGTTATTAGTTCCATGATATATATTATTATTCACGTAAGGTAGCATGGTTTTGGAGTAAATTAATAGCTTTCCCTCTTTTCACCTGAGTCTGACCTGTGATACGGCAGCCCTTCTCTGCTCTGATTTTAGTTGTTGGAGCTTGACACAGTGGAAGAGTGAGCCGATACCTTTCCTGGTGGTTCTTGTGACCATTGCAAAACAGGTGATTTTGGAACAATGGACGTCTTGTCTTTCCACTGTTCATAGTCATTTGCTTCACACTCTTTACCTAGACAGGAGAGCAACCCTCCCGGTCCTTGATACAGGCATTGATCGCTTTTCGAAGAAATGGCACCCAGATATTTCCCTGCTTATGGGTACAGACCCATATCTATGCTCTTTTTGAGACCACTTCCTTTCAATCATTCTTAACTGCTACTCCTCTTTACTGAGTGGCTTGGGTGTAGGGCACCCTACCCTGACGGATCCCCCCGTCCCCTTTACCCCTCCCTCCCTGCCTGTGTCTCTCACTGTATTTGTACCTTTGTACCTGTATCTCCCGTCGTCTTTTTCCATGTTTCAAAATTTGAATAAACAGATTTAAAACAAATTCATGCCCTGTACCTTTTAGCTGGTCTAGTTTTCTCCTGAAATAACCTCCAGAAGAACTGTTGCTGTTTGTGTATTGTTACTTGTTCCTATGTAAAGAGGACATTACATAATCTGTATTTATTTTGAAATTCAAGTCCCTTTAGTATTGCTCAGGTATAATTGTGTCATCTGATTTCCTGTTATTTTAAAGCTCTGAATTTGGTCCTCTGGTATTGCTTTCTCCAGACAAACTATCATCCAATCACATCCATTTTAGTGTGATGAATTTGCCTTATATCGACACCATACTGTGTGTGCCTTTTCTTTGCAGAGAATATGTCCCATCTCTATAGGCCTAAACACAAATCACAAAATGGGGCCTGAATACAAACATGATACAATACAAACATCAGTGATACTGATCAGAAAAGACAGTGACTGTCTCCCCACACATAACCCAAAACACAACAATGGATCTTGTTAACCAGTCAGCAACTGCATTGTATATATCTAGTGTAAGTTACATAATGGGAAAATACCTGTAAGCTAAAGCTTGAAAACAGATTTGCATTTTCAAGCAATTAACAAAATAAACCTTACCTGTGTGATCTGTAACAGATCTCTTTACACAATGGGGCCATTCAATCCCCATTTTAGAGGCGAAAAAGCCGGCAGTGCGCTTTTTTGCATCTATTACTATAGCAAAATCTCTCTGATTTTTATATGAATGAGCCACGAACAAAAAATCGCTAGTTTTCCACCCTTACACAAACAGCATAAAGAAGAAAAAATTCATGCAGACTGAATCGGCCCCAATATTCTAAAGATGTGGCACATGTCATAGTGTAAAGAATATTCTGCTGAGCCGGGTCAATACTTACTATACTGCGGGAATGTCATAGTAGAGAAAGAGTCTTAGTGGAGTATGGTTGCCCTTAGCAATTAGATTCTAGCTCTCACTTTCATTTTACATACTGAAAAATGGGATCTTGAATCAGGTTGCTTATACCCACAGTTTAGTAAATACAGGCCCTTGACCTTAATAGAGTAGCTTTGGAATGGCCAGATATCAATGAATAATTACCCAATATTTAACCTGTTATTTGAGATATAAAAAGTAGTATTTTGGTTTAGTGGTTCTTTATCAAGAATTATCTAGGCAGCACAGACACGGCATGCATATCCTACATAGAAGCATAGAAAGTGAAGGCAGATAAGAGCATCATGGTCCATCCAGTCTGCCCAGTTGTGTATTTAAAACTATACCAACCTAATTTTATTCTCTATTTTGTTTGAGACTCAGAATCCCCTTATATTTATCCCAAGCATGCTTACACTGTTCTGTTGTATTAATCTCCACCACTTCTGATGGGAGGCTATTCCACTTATCCACTACCCCTTTCCTATATACAACTTTGAACAAGAACTTTATACATAACATGCAGTAATCACAATTAATGACTATAAACATGTCTAACGGGTGTCATTAGTCACATAGGTACACAGACCTTAAGCATGTTTTAGCTAAAGCTAACAACTGCTTTACAATGCCATTGCAATCAGAGGTGTGGGTGGAAATAATACCTCCAAACAAAACCATGATGGTTACAAACAGGAATTGCTGGTTCATCTCATTCTGTCAAAAAGCGGCTGAAATTGCTGGTTTCAGTAAAAGAATAACAACTTACCAGTTACTATTTTGTACAGTCTGTACATTGTGGAGGGTTGAAATCATTTTAAAACAATGAAACAAATGTTTAATAAAAAGTTGGGATAACCCCCGACAAATTCTATGAAATGAGAAAAAATTATTTACAATTTACAAACTGGAACAAATATGTAAAGTCTTTCAGTATTTTGGCATAGACTTAAAGATATGTACATCTCATAGTCACTGCTGTTTTCTGTTGATAAGACTAAAACAGAGCTTGTCAGAATGTTAAATGTTTAATGCTAAAATGTTATATGTCCCAGAATTGTTTACATTTTTTTGGTGATATTTAATATTCATAAATCAGTTTCTAGAGTCTAGATAAAGGGGCCGTAAGGCAGGAAAACTCACGTTTTTCCGTTTGCGGCTCATTGAGCCGCGTACAAAAAGACACAAGGTTTCAGTCCCGTAATAGACGGGAAAAGGCATTTCGCGTTTTTCCCCGTCTTCGCGAGGGATTGAATCGGCCCCAAAGGCAGTCACACATAGCCTATTGTATGTACCTGTACAAAACATTGTTGTGGTATAAATTAATATCTATTATAGTATATGTATGTAATAAAGGATCAGCAAATATTTACAAAAGTACAGTATTTCTTGCTGTCTTTAAAAAGGTGTTAGAAATACAATATTACCAATCAAGCAAATAAATAGTAATCACAATATAAAATGATGTAACCTGTCTACATAATAGTTGCTGCTTTCTTCCAGTGAAACTGTCTTTTGTGCCAAGTTTGGGGTAGCGATAGTGGCAAGAGAAGGATGGATACTGGTGTTACTAGTGACATTAGATACAACAATGTTGTGGACCGCAGCTTCCCCATTAGTATCACAGGCTTGGATCCTGTAGTTTAAGCCTTAGAAATGGACTGGTCCATGCTGCCTCACCACCCCAGATGACTGCAACGACCACCTATAAATGAATGAACGGCCACTAAAGATTTTAGATTTTACACTATCAATAAAGCAAATAGACGATTCATTTTAACAGCAGATTTACTTTACTATTTTAACATGTAGATAGGTATATCTCTTCCAGGTTACTGGCCTGTGTGTTGCAAGCCCCAGGGAAAATGTTTGTGTGTTTTCATGTTGGGAAATAGATCTCCAGTTTTTGATAAATGCTGGTAAGGGTCCCTGGGGTGGATGGTTTGAAGAGGGGGAGGGTCCACCATCCATTAGGCCCAATCCAGGTTTTGGGTTGCCTGGCCGCTGCCAGGCTGCTTAGGGTGACATCTGTTAGTCAGGGTAAAAGGCTGCTAGGTTAAGGAGACAGTCACTGTCCAGGAAAGGACTGCACAGATGGTGTGTGTGAGACCCTGTATCCAGTGTGATTGCTGGTGCTGCAACCTGTCACTTTGTTAGTGTTAGTGAGGAGTGACTTATGTTCATTGTGCATTTTTGTTTTGTTTTCTGCACTGAATAAAACTGGCTGAGGTCAGCTGCACCTTATTACCTGGAGTTGGTGCAAAATCCCCTCCCGCTCACTATATCTATTTATCTATCAATAGATAGAAAATACCACAGCTATTTTTAAGTGGTAGGTCAGGGCACGTCAAGAAGGGCACTTAAAGACTACCATGGACAGAGATGGACTTTCTTATAATGGAACAAATACATTATGACTTTATATGTTACATAATTACTTCAACGTTTTGTAACATTGCGTAAATGGCCATGGAAACTAGCTTTGCAAACCTGCAATTTAGGAGCTGGGAGAAAAGAAATATGTTTTAAACAAAAATTTACAGAATTCATAGACAACATTATGATTGACTATATGTGAGCTAAATTCAATATCAGTAGTAGTGATCAAACCCACTGACAAGAATTCTGAAAGTGCTGAAACCAAGGAAAGACTAACGGATTGATGACAATACAATTGGCAAACTCTCCTTCCGTAACATAAAAAAAACAACACTATCAGGTGAGTACCCATTGTTTTTCACAGTATTTTCCCATTGGTAGGTGAGTTCCCATTAGTAGATAATCTGGTGTTTCAGAATGGTCAGGCTTCCTTTCCATACACCTCTTGGATTGGAAAGGGGATTTATCTCATCTACTTAATTAATGTCTTGACAAAAAAAAAAAAAAAAACTAAAAATGTATATCCTGGATACTAAAACACTTTGATCTTCCGAACAGCCATTTATGGGTATACATCAAGTTCAGAACGCACTAGAGAGCACAGAAAACAACTGTGATGGATGAAGAAAAACCTGTTCACAGCAGTTGGGCAAATCAAGAACACTCTGCAGGAGGTAGGTGGATATGTGTCAACCATCAAGAGAAGACTTCACAAGGTGAATACAGGGGTATATTGTATTTCGAAATATTTGCCCACAGTTGTAAACTTTTAATGACAATAAAGAATTGTTGGTTGATTATGGCACTTTTAGCCAGAATCTCACCCGTGTGTATCGTTAATAAGAGACATTTTGTTAGGAAGACATCCAACTTTAGTTTTTTTGGAATTTGCAGTGTTTACCATAAGACTAGTGTAGCTTTGAAATGCACCACAATTATAACTGGTATTGTCAGTTTTCTTGACTGTAGATTGAGTAACCTTGTATTCTGCGTAGTGACCTTAAACTAAACATAACTTCACATAATTATATAGGGACATTAATACATATAAACACAGGGTTCATATACACAAATATTTATGTCTTAGCAATATAAAACCATGTAGTGAAACTACCTGCATAATGCATCTCAGTAATCAAAAATGATATTGATATCTATGATATCTAGCCCTTAATTAGTTTAGTCATTTAGGCAACTTTTCCATTTAGGTTAAGTGCTCTTATTAAAAAATACAAATTAGAAGCACATTGTATTGGTAAGTATACACTACAGATAACCCTAAATAAATTTCCCACAGTTTAGCACATCTAGCCCTAAGTACCCAAGTATAGAAATCCAGCATACTTTAAATGTAAATCTTATGTATAGACAGAGTTCTGCGTATAATTAGGTCCATTAATAGAAGAGATTAGTATTGGAGACAATATACCTCAACTGTCAATTATTTATGGTAGTTACACTACACAACCAAAATGCTTCGTATGGTTTCCTGATAGTTGCCCAAGCTATAGGAACGTTTATGTATGTATGTATATATGTATGTATGTATGTATATATGTATATATGCCATCCACCAAGTTCATTAATATATCCTCACAAATGCTTTATACATATTACCAAATGACAGCTTGTACAGTATATGGCCTGCTTGTTGACCAAGGTTTATAAAATGATTCTCTAAGGTTCATCTATGTTCTTGTGTTGTATATGGTCTCACTGCACATACTGTGATTCAGCATTCACTTTCCTATATATACACCCCATATATATCTCCTTTATGTTCTGGCTTGTTACATTTTTGATGAAACAGCCCATGCTGAATACTACCTTGTTTAGAGTACAGAGAACAGACCCACCTAAACTAACACAAGTAGGACACCTATCTGTGCGTTCTGAGGAAGTGGCATCACGGTATAGTAGATACAGCTACATATATTCATGTTTGTCTTCACTGGATATTACGTCTACATCTATAGCATAAGAGAAGGGTCCAGACTGCTGCTTAAATAAAATAACTAATCAGCTACCATCACAATAATACTACCTGATAGGCTACAGAAACCATGTTATAAGGTTATTCCAAATATATGTAATCATATGGATGTTCCTGGATTTTATATAACTGGTGGCAGTCATCCCCAACAACAAGTCATAATACTTACACGTAGTATGCCCAGAGAAGGCATGTTACTAGTGTAGCACATGTAACTATGGAAGGTTTCGGGAAAATAGTGTTGTGCATGCTGATTCCCCACTCCCCCAAACGTAGAAGGATCTGCATAATGCACTTAAACCATTCCAGCATTCGGTGCACACGCTGGAATTGCTTAAATCTGGATCCAGTTGTTTAATCCCATTCTTACACGTTTTCAAATGTAAGCCTACATTTGTAACTTGAATATCCATTTCCTGGATGACCCACACTACTCCTCAACTTCCTGAGCATAAACATATCTTTAGTATTTATTTATATAGCAAGACGTACAATGAATTTTAGACTTCCGATTCAATTTCTCCTTCTAATGTTTTGAACTACATAAAATGACATGGGAACAATAATTAATGCTACTTATTATACTTGGTATTCATAATCATGGGCAGGATCCAGTCGCTAACCTGATATTATAATAAGACAATCTAGTTATATTAAAACTTAACTTAATAGGACAGTGATAGATCAGTCAGTTATTATTAGCATGGGCATCACTGTTATAGAGAACATCTTCAGTCACACTAATATGACATGAGATATATATATATATATATATATATATATATATACACACACACACACCTTAATTTCACAGTACCAAATGTTGTGTTCCATACAATAAATAAAAAGTAGGCATATTTGGTAAGATACTAAGCTGGCAATGGCAAAAACATTTGACATTTTTATTTTATCCATCATATACATCATTTCTTACATTAGTGTTGAGAACAACACTGCATTTCACAGGTTTATTTCACCTATGTCACGTAAACACAACTCGTGTGAAATCAATGTTGAACAGCCATAGACAATACATCTACAGTTTGTGCCTAAGATCTTGTGGAAATAAAAACTAAAATTGGTCCAGTTTATGCCCTAAAATGCCATGAACACCTTTAAAGATAGCAATTGCAGTATTGTAGTGTATTATGAGGATCCATGGATAGCAGCATTCAGTAGAGCATTAGAGTCCTCTGAGAAAATATCATTCTGAAGTACCATATGGTGTCTGCGACACTGGGTAAACAGTCAGTACTATATCATGCCAACAATACACCTTGGTACGAGTCATTGTGCAACTAAACATTTCTACAAACTGTCAAAATAACACAAGTAACTACAAGTATGGAATGCAGACATGGGTAAATAGGTTTCAAGGGTAGTGCAGAAACGTATGGAAAATCCCTTATCTCTCTCTTAAAAAATATTGCACATGGCTTTTCCTTCAACAATATTACTTATAAGCAACAGTTACTTATTTTTCCCTCTCTGTTGTACAGTGCTTTATAGATTAAGGGCTTTTAGGAAAATATATCCCATACTTGTCATTATTTGGGTAGTGTGCTCAAGTGTCTATGCAAAGATGGTTGCAATGTATTCCCTAAGCCTCAACTCTAGCAAAACCATTTCAGTGTTGATGTACACGACTTAAATTATTGCAGATAATTCACTGCTCTGTCACAGACGGAGTATAGAAGCCCTACTTAAAATGAGTTACAGAATGTCTCAGACATAGTATAACTGTCAATGCAAACAAGTATGCTATGAAGAAAGCGTCCCCTCTGTGTTTCATTATTCATTTACCTGCACCTTGATCCAGCAGTCCTGGCACACAGCGCATGGTAGTGCAATAAAAATAGGCCATGAAAGCTTTTAAACAAAAATGATTAAAACTAAAACTTTAGATTAAAAAAGGCACATAGGAGAAATATTCAAGGTTATTTCCAGGACATCATTGCACTGATTAGGTATCATGTACTAAGACCAGACTGAAAAGAAGTTTCCAGTGAGGATTACAAGCATGACCCAAACCAGCTTTGCTTTCTAGAACTGTTCTGGTAGCTAATGGGTACATGGTTTTCTGCAAAGTCCATGAGCCAGGAAACATTGGACAATTCATACGCGAATAATAAGGAACCGGTAGTTTCACGTGATCGATCTCAAGTGCTCAATCTTTTGTCTGGTCTCGGAACACATTTGGTGATAGCTACTTTCCACAGAGCAGGTGCTAGAAGAAGACTTAATGTTGTCACACTCAGAATAAGGAGGTAGACCTGAAATTACAATACAGATGCTTTATACACTAAATTCTTTGGAGGCTTAAATATTAAGAATTAAAAAGTGTCAGTTTTTTTTAGACTAAATATGTTTATATGTTCTTCTCTAACACCTAACATATCAAAGCCCACATTGAGCCCACATTGCATTTGGGGGTTCTGCCATTATATATCAATAAGCTCTGTTTGTAGACCATATACATTGACTGGTGCACATTAAAACATAATAGCAAGTTTAACATACTCTGGACCCACCTCACGGGAAATTATTCCAGACCTACGGGCTCTGCTGCCTAAGACAAATGAGAATTCACTGACTTGAGCCAGGCCAGCAGACACAATCCACTTAATGTACTGGCTGCTTTTTGGAAGAATCAAAGATAGTACGAGAACTGCCAAAACAAACTGGAAAAAAAGAAATAATTACTTATTGCAAATGATACATTTTATACAATATTATTGTGCTATAAATTCATGTTACAGAAGAAAGATGTGGGAATACATTTACAAAGTGTAAACTCTGCAGTTTTATTAACATTTACATAGAAATGTAAATGTTGGGACACTTTACTGAAATAGTCAAATAAATTAGAACAATCCATACAGCATATTTTCATAATTTATAAATGAAGACCAGACCTTACGCAGACTGACAAATTAACCACCGCACAGTAATGACGGTACAGTATTACAGAACTACAATATTATTATAGTGCCTGTATGTATATTGTCAAAATTCTAAGCATGTGTAGACATTAGCCCAGGCTACTTGCCATAAACCATAAAGTCTCCACATCTAAACATTTGTATGTTTGTCTATCACCTATCATGAAATATCAAATCTTTACAAGGCAGAGACTAGGGACAGGAACCTAACAAGTTTCTATACATAGGAGTATATAAATAGTATCATTTGCCAATTTATTTAAAAATACATAAAAACACTTTATTGTGACATTGAAGAAATGGCTTTGAAATTAAAGAAGACACCAATGACTGACAATGGTACTAAATGTGTATCATAAGACAATAAATCATAGATGACAAAAACCAAACAAAAAGCATTTACCTTCATTATCACCAGCGTCAAGGTCAAAGACAAAAGAATAGTTAACTCATAAATGACAAATGTTGGAAACACATGAAGACCTGTGGAATAAAACCAATAATAATAATTACCATAATGTTCAAATCAGCATATAAATAGTACTTGCTGTAAAATTTTTGAATGACCAATATAAATTTCTAAAACAATAAAATTATTTAATTATTTATTACACAAAATGTTACCTCCATTCAACTCTGTATAGCAGTCTTGATTAATTGCTACAATTGCTTTTGTTGATCATACATTTCTATTCCAGATTTTGGAAACATTAACAAGTCCCACAGATCAAAACGGGTCATACTGTGTGTTACACCAGTGAAAGTATGTTGTGTTTAGATTTTATCAGATACAGAGAAAAGACCACTTTGTAATACTCAATGAAAAAGGAGAGCAGGTATTTAATATTCATCACAATGCCAAATTGGTCGACACCATAGACAAGAGGAAAAGAATCAAGATTAAGAATCAAAAAACAAATAGCAAACTATTGAAATCTTCTCACAGAATGAATAAAGAATGATGAGATTATAAAACGCCATGATAGATTCTCATAGTCTAATTAAAATGGACATTCAACTAAGTTCACAACATAGTCAGAAGTTTTTGTTTTAAGACTTTTTGATACAATATTATATTATAGATCTTTTTGCAGGCAAAAACAATGTCATGTGGTTTTAAAAATGAACCTTCTGTTAATGTTCTTGTACATTTTTAAGTGAATGTTAAATGAATGAAAACATAGAAATCTTACAAATATATAGAAGGAGTATAAAAATAAACAAAGATGAACAGCTTTTATAAAATAAGCATTCATTTATTAATGGACATAATACGTACCTATAGAAGCAAAGAAAATGATAGCCAAGAAATCTCGTATTGGCTCAATGCATGACATTATTTCCTCTGTTACCATGTGCCCTTGGGAAGAAACTAGAGCACCTGCTAGGAAACATCCCAGTTCCATTGAAACATCCAGAAGTTCTGTTAGCTAACAGGGAACAGAAAGAATACATGAATATAAAATGCCACCTTATGTTAAAGCTATGTTATGTTAATCATGCTTTAATGTTCGGTATGTTGTCATGTAGCAGAAATTCATATGATTCATAAAAATGTATTCAGCATATTTTCCCCTCTCTTACATGTCAGTAGAACAGAAAGAAGAAACTCACCGTCAACATAAGAAAAATGAACGCAGAGATTCCCAGTACAAGAATTTCTTTATTTCCTTTGCTTTCGGAATGCAGCTTACGATAATAAGGCCCAATGAGAAATGTCTTCATAACAAGACAGATAATAAAGACCGCAACCAAAGAGAACAGTATTTGTCCAATTAGCGCCAGTATTCGGAAAACCTCCAACACAACACTAAAGAGATATAAATATCAATCAATGTGAAGTTAACATGCTTCTATCAGGACAAGTAATGTTATATCTTCACAATAACAGAAAATACACATAAAACAAATCAGGGGTCTCATCTAGAGCAAAGACATTTTCCCCCAATATGCACGCACAGCCCATAAGTTTGGATTTAAATGTATTCCACCGGCCAACCAAACCTTACTCCATACGATCAGATAGAGGACATCTAAGCTGCCCTGGATATAGGGGAATTCTTGGTTCTCAGTATGCACAGTGTGCACACATGATGGTTCTGGATTTGACCCCAAGTTTTTTAAATACTGGCAAAAGTAAGCAAACACACCCTTATAGACAATAAATACCTGGTGTAAGTGCTCCCTCCTACTTGAATAAGAGTTGGCATAGCAGCAATGAACAAACTAAGCTGCACATCCTGCATTACTAGCATACCAAGCAGTACACTACTATAGTCAATGTCACCTGTACAAGGACAAAAATGGAAATGGTTTAATAATGCGTCAGAAGAAAGCAGAATAATTGTTCATAATATTCTCCAGTTATTCTTTAAATATTGTCTGGGTGCTGATTAATACTGTAACAGAATAAAAATGAATGAATAATTATGTAACAATACAATATATTTATACCATTCTGACCACTAACTGAACAGACAATTTCCCACAGCAACTACTCCGACAGTTTGCTAGAGGACAAAAAGCTCTTTAGTATTTTTAATGGTTTGCAAGTTAATACATGTAAAATGAAACAGCATTCATATTTACATGTCTATATTAACTGCATACCGCAGCAGATAGTGCTGTTGCTCATGTTTGTTGATTGAAAAAGCATTTATTTAATAATAATGTAAAATTACATCCTAACCATATTGTTATTTATCTACATATATATTGTGATAAAAAAACGCAACAATTAAATGTAACGCCACAGCAATTGTTCAATTTCCCATTTATTATTTGTAAAACATCAAACCAACTCAATTACCATCTTTATCTCCACGAGTCCCGCCTCCAAGGAACCTGGATACAAGGGGTGTGCTTGACAGAGACAAACAAGTTGATATGAAGACACTCTGAGTAGGCCTGATTTGAAGGAAGTGTCCCCACAGCAAGCCAAATCCAATCATTAGAATGGTCATAAAGCATGGGCCTTGCACAGCTATTTTCCAGACCTACGTGGTCAATAAAAATAAACCCTTTAATTAAGTGCAAAGAAGAAAAGAAATGAGGTGTTGCTTTGCTTTGAAATGCTCGATAAGAAGATGAGCAAAAAGTAATTAAATCGTGGACACATACCTTTCTTAGTTTCTCTGGAGAAAACTCCAAACCAACAAGAAAAAGTGTGAAAAACACTCCAAATTCTCCCAGAGTTTCCACTTGGACAATAGACTGAACAAAATAAATAAAACAAAAAGTATAAAACTAGATTACTACAAACCAAAATAACTCCAACTATAAATTATATGATTCCTTTTGATACATAATCTATTTTAATCCAGAACATTTATTGTGATAAACTATATTATGTACCAGAACTACAGTATGTTAGCTATTGTTTAATGTTATATCTATTTTAGAACACTAAATATGTTTGGATTTATAATAGCAGGTTCACTTGCTAATTATTACTATTGATTATTATTTTGTAAGGTTATGGCTGCCAGTAGGACTCAAATGGCAGTGAATTTGGAAGTCCGTCCCATGCTTAAAAATAGCATATCTTCCATTGACATGTAGAAGTATGAATTCAATGGTGAGGTTTGGAGGAAATGTAAATGCCAAATTTGGCACAGTAACCATCCTCCCTATTTAAGGGCAATAAGAAAAACAAATCTATAAAGGTACCATAAGACCATAATTAACTTAATGAATTGATTAATTAAGGAATTACATCTAAGACACAAAACAGAAAGAAAAGGTAAAAGAAATGAATACTGACATAAAAGTAAAAGGAAACCTTGCCTTAATGCTGTTTAATCCAGATGGTCCTAAAAGAACACCACAGATGATATATCCAAACATAGTTGGTAATCCTATCATAGTACATGCCCATCCACAAGGCAAAGATAGCATTACTATAGTTACGATATCCTTAAAAAAAAAACACAAAAAAAAAAAGAGAGGGTTATAAATCCATAGCATAAATATATATGCTTATACTCAGCTTATACTTGACTTATACTCAAGTCATTGTCCTGGACGATACAGGGATGTGAGCATGCTGCTCACATCCCTGCATCATCACGTTACAGTTATCAGCCCACATAGCCAAATCCCGATCACATCGACCAGCCGGCTCTATGTAAATTCATTCCATCCAATGCTGTCTTCCTAAAGCCAAATCACTCACTCAGAGTGCAGCTGGCATGGTCTGGCTTGCAGCCTTCTTTTGTCTCCTGTTGTGTGGCAGCGTTTTCCTCTCTGTCCTCAGATACCAGAGCCGCACACCTTGCTCAGAGCTAAGATTAAGGAGGGGGAGAGTGTGACACTGGCAGGCAGCATGCCACCCACCCACCACACTGAGCCCACAGAGCTGACACAAGCATGATAGTGTGGTGTATGGATTACAGCATGGCACAGGAGCTTTACATTGCCTTATATTAACCCTACACATGAGGGAGGGGAATAGAGACATATAGGGGAAGATCTAGGAGCTTGGACATAGAGACCAGAGACAATGCAGTCCTATGGGGGCAAAGATCTGTGTTACAGTGGTAACAGACAGACATACTGGGGGAGGCTTATACTCGAGTCAATAAGTTATCCCAGTGTTTTGAGGTGAAATTAGGTGTCTCGGCTTATATTCGGGTCGACTTATACTTGAGTATATACGGTATATATATCTGTATTGTTGTAATTACTTTCACATCTGTATTTCACATATGCTGTTCAGTTATCAACATTTATTTATTCTCTGTCATCTGGTACTGCTCATGGTTAAAATGAAACCCTCGCTGCTCTACATACCAGCAGACAGGGGTTCACATGCCACTGGATGAGAACCCCTGCCCCATATCATGACTGGTTTACAATTTAACTGCAAATCAGACCTTTCAAATAAATACAATAATCATTTTCAAGGGCAAAGTGCGCAGGTAAGATGTTGCAAAGAAGAGCAGTCTGGGTAAGAGCAGTGAACATACCTTAATGAAATGGTGGTCAGCGCGGGGTATGGTCGAATCCCTGGGCTTGGTCAGTATGTACTGGTTATTCTGAGAGTCAATAAGCATACTGAGTCCCAAGTCATCCTCTACTTGGAGCTGAGATGTGTTTCTTTTTACTTCATCTTCCTCTACTCGCAGGACTGCCTCAACATTTACTCCACGAACCTAAAATAAATGTCAGCCAGGTGAGCTTCTATTAGGATACTTATTTGTAATAGTTTACTATGCAATGAGCTGGATTAATAGAAAGCAAGCTAGTCAAGAACACACAACCTTTTTTACAGAACTACCAAACAAAGACTACATATATTTAGAAAGTGTTAAAGAGTGATCATCTTGCATGTCATAGTAACAATAACAAATGCACGAACATTCTTCACATTTAAATAAGCTAAAGTATATTGAAGTCCTTCCCAGTTTAAAATGCAGGAAATTATTTTAAAAAAGGGTACAATTTGAGCACAGCTATCCCCAAACACATGGCTGCTAAAAAAAAGCACAAACTGAAGAAACTAAAGTGGCATCTTTGGCAGACTGTATACATAAGCATCAGGACATGAAACTGCCTTCTGTTTCATTGCTATGCATGCTGGGAAGTGTGGTTTATTCCACTATGTACAGACAAAAGCATGTGATGGCACAACCAATGTAAAAGCCACTCCTACCAGCTTATGATTCCACAAATATGATGCCTCAGGACCATGCAGTACCAATCTCCTAAGCAGTAAAAGAGGTACAGATATTATGCCAGTGTAGCAAAAGAAAAATAACCAAGAAATAATAAAGGATTTGTGAAAGGAAAGTGAAAGAAATAGTAGAAAGGGGTAAAAAAAAAAAAGGACAGCACCTGCTGTGGCACTATGTAAACTTACAGCTGATATGAACAGAAAAACTAAAAGGCAAAATATAATAAAATAAATAAAAATACATTTATAGCAATTTATAATGGTGCAGGGCCTATATATATATATATATATATATATATATATATATATATATATATATATATATATAATGCATTTAAATTATTTATAACAGAGCATATGATTTTAATCAACAACATTAGATTACCCACATGCATATGCAAGTAAACCTTTAAAAGGTTTGTTCATTGTCACTGCACACTTACCCAATGGAACAATGGTCATACAGATCTGCTTACCAAGCAGTTTTCGTACTCAGGAAGTCACTGTGAGTATGCACAATTTGCATTGATGGGCAGGTGTAGTCTGTTATATTGTAGTGTGTGCTGGGCTAAGGACTTGTGGCACTGATCTATTTCTGTACATATAAGGCTGCCTAGGAACGCTCTGTCAGGCAGAAATTTGTTTGTCATCAGATGGCAAGTGCATCAGACTCTATACAGTTGTGCATCATGTAAGAATACGCCTATAGCTTATGGAGACTAATGATTTATCATTGTATATCCCTAGGCAATAATGAATGATACTGATATCTCCCGTATATTTTTCGACTGGCTTAGCCTTATAGTAAATATTACTAAATCAATGAATCATGTAATCATTTTCATTAACAGACTCTATGGTGCTATAATAGCTCCAAATCAGTAAAATAAAGCATGCTGATATAGGAGAATGGCAGTGATCTTGTTAAATCTCAAGAGTGAATGCAGCAGATGCATCATGATATTAATGATTCCTAACGGCTATCATGATTTTAGGCATTAGTACTACTGATAAGCTCAGATGTAAATAATGAATGTCGGCTAGTATTGCTACAACATAGTATAAAGTGCGATATCAATAGGTTTTTGATAGTGGTGTGGTTCATTGTAGCCCTGAATGAGGGTTACTTTAATCTTTATCCCTTGAATACTTACTGAGGGATTACTCCTTTTTGTTCACAGCTTATCACTGCACGCAGCTGTGGGCATATGTCTTTCACGCATGTGCAGGACAAAAAACATCTCCATCTGCTGAAAGGGTAGTGGATAAGTGGAATAGCCTCCCATCAGAAGTGGTGGAGGCTAATACTACTGAGCAGTGTAAGCAGCTTGGGATAAATATAAGGGTATTCCAAGTCTCCAGCATAATAGAGAGTAAAATGATGTCAGTATAGGTTTAAATAGACAAGTGGGCAGACTGGATGGGTCATGTGGCTCTTATCTGCCGTCACTTTCTATGTGTACAACATTACATGAAACCCAGTGAGCCTTCACCAGACGACACAGAACAAGGACTAAGCAGAGTCTAGTGAGAACCTTGGAGAGACAACACTTTACACTATAAAATGTATGTAAAAACAAGCTCTTCCGCTTGTCACATACGTCCACCTCCTCTTTCATGTCACACAAATGTGACTTTTGTAATAAGAAAAAATTCTTACAGACTTGTTGTCATCAAAAGCATGGTCTTCTATCTCTTCTTCAAGCCTATCTGCAGCTTTCCGGACATCTTCAAGGATCTCATCAAGCATGGACAAGCTTTTATTCTGGTGCTGCATATTCTTCAGTGCTTCAACCTGATGTTTTTCAGCTGCCAGAAGTTCTACATATTCTTTTTCTTCCTGAAAAATGTTTATTTAAAGATAAAGGCTATATAGCAAAACACATGAAAATATATATTTTCTAACATGCTTTTATACAGCGTCATCAGATTACATAGCGCTTTACAATTTTAACAATGAATAAGACATGACTGGGTGGTAACAGACAGAATGGGGGGAAGGGGGCCCTGCACACAAGCACGGCTTTTGTTAAGGAGCAAAATTAAATATAATATATAGATCTAATGCTAGCCATACACCAGGTATCAGCCTAGTGTATGGCCAGAATTACATTGTACAAAACATACAGCATTACTTGTCCAAATGCAGTCCATCACACCATGGCCTATATTTACTGAGCAGGGAGATTGAAAAGTGAAGATGTTGCCCATAGCAACCAATTAAATTGACGCGCTCAGTTTCATTTTACACACTGGAGAATGTGAGCTTGAATCTGATTGGTTGCTATGGGCAACATCCCCACTTTTCAATCTTCCTGCTTAGTAAATGTAGGCCCATATGTGCAATACATCATATCTTGGGCTCTAAAATGTTACAAGAGAAGAGCATGTGAGGGAGTGCATTATGCTCCCACATACAGAATTAGAAGCGCACTGTCAAACTTTTGTGTGCAGCAGAGGTTGTTGTCTAAGTACTTAGGTCTGCATGGCTGGAAGAGCAGTCACATAATATAGTATTTCTCCTTTCACATAGACCTTTCATGTGCATGTGCAATAACAGGCGAATCAGTTTGCACAGACAAATGAGGACAATAATAAGGAAGAATCACTGGAAAGGTATTACACATACAATGTTACCAGGGTGAACGTCTACACATATGGAAACAGGGAGACAAACCTTGATGGCTGCTTCTCTTAGAGCTTCCAGTCTCTGCCGACTGCTTTCCTTCATGTTCACAACATCCTTATAATCGCCTTGTAAAGCCCTGCGCAGGCCATGGACCGCCTGAAACACCGAGTTCTCGCTCTCATTCAGTTCCTTCTGAAAGATCTCAAAGGTGTGCACCTGAAAGAGCTTCTCTTCTGGAGACAGACCTGGGTCTTTTTCCACCGCTTTAATAGCATGCTTCAGCTTGTTCAGCACCACGCTCTTCTGGTGCAGGAGGCCAGACAGTTTGCGGCAGTTGTTCAGTAGCCACTCTTTTCTTTGGCTGGCTGTGGCTCCCTTGCCTCGGTGAAGCTTGATGGCATGTTTCGCTACGCCTTCATGCTCTGCTGCATACGTTACAGTGCACAGGAACTGCAGCTGGACAATCCACACAATGCAGAACTTCATGGTGGTTCTGCGTATCTGGCCAAGTTATGTTACAACGCGTTCCTTAGTGAGCTCGCTATTTCTGCAGCACATCGCTCAGATCTCTGAAAGACAATATGGCAAGGATTAGTGAAGAGACAGCGAGCGCTGCATATTAATGGCAACATTAAAACAAGCCCATTTATTTGTACAATCCTAAAGCAGACACAATAGACAATTGTGTGCAATGCTTTAACTCTTGTATAACTAGATCAGGATCACAACACTGGAAAACATACTATATTGAGCACCAGGAATAAATACAAATTTACAGATGAAAGAGGGGCGGGGCACTGGCACAGGGGAGGAGAGGAGAG
>JABWIB010001453.1:59881-71712 GCA_016617825.1 Platyplectrum ornatum | reverse complement strand
ATTTCAAGAACATGGTTTGCTGGTTTGTAAGCTTGCAATGTTTGTTAAAATCATTGACACTGTAATGTTGTTTCTGTGATGTTTTTTTCAAATAATGTTGTTTGGGCCTATGTCATGTGTTTTTACCTTTAACANCAATAGGAACAGACACTCTAAATGTGTGGAGACAATAATAATTATTGTTATTATTAATAATAACAACTAATTTGGTGTCTTTGCAAGTTTTTAACTTTTGCAAAGTCAAAACAATGCACAACAAAATTATTTTTTTTGCTCAAACGGTGCAACCTTTTTTTTGCAATTGGTCTCCGTGCATAAGGCGGGAACAATTGCATTCACTCGAGAAACCACCTGCTACCATACNACTGATTTAGGTTGATTTGAGGTAGAAGCAACCTTGAAACCCAGGAGCTCAGAATACACAGGTGCCTCTGCCTCCACCAATGTAGAATTATCTGCAAATCTAAAACAGACATTGCAACATTGCTGCCTTGTGTTTAATTTTTAGGCCGCTCCTCATCCTAACCTTGGCCCTCACCTTGACCACTAGTGCTGGCCATACCCACACCAAAATAAAAAGAAATGAAACGGGAAAACAAACAAAAAGCTCACAAACACAAAGAGAAAGACACACAAACAGCAGAGAATATTTAAACTAAGACAAAGAACTAAAAAAACTACACACGTGCCAACAGTCTCAAAAATCCACTCCATTCTAAACCAACTCTCTAACCCAAAAACTCAACCTCACTCACCAACTTCTAGAAACGCACTCACTGAACAAGGAATTATGACCATTTATAGTACTCAGGAAACAAAGTACTNTTTAATTGGATGAGGCGAGATGTTTAAAAAAATCAAGGAGAGATGACCAACGTAGCAGCACTTTAAAAGACCACTTCAAGGCGAGATTAAACCATCTCAACGCAAACTTGCCTACAGAACTTGATGAAACACACCCGGGAGATCAACTTGCCAAAAAAGCCAGCATCATATAGAATCAATCTTTTATAACATGGCAGACAAGTTCAATTCATGGCGAGGCTAACTGAGATGGCCTTACCCTGAAACTCACCCCTTAGTAAATTTCCCCATAAGAATGGTCATTGTGGTTCTGTAAATGCTTTCCTTGCTGGAGAAACTTTCTTGAAGATCCATCTAGTGCTGTTTAATATGATAGTCATGCCAGTTGCCTTCTGTCCACACACAATGTGGGGACATTACTCTTGACCCTGTTGTGCCACGTTTGAGGGCACAGTGAAGTGGAAGCATCTATAATACATCCATTTAGAGTCTATAAATTGCACTATTTTGAATAATTTATTATGTTCCACATATCAGAGCTGTTGTGGTACATTGCGCTCCTTTTATACTACTTTTCTGCAAGAAAAGTTTGCAGTGCGCATCCAGCAGGGATGCTATTAAATAACCATCATCTATTTTCTTGGTCATCTGTAGACACTTGACAGTTTTAATGTGTATTAGAATACTGTGTGCCATGAATGATATCTTCTAACCAACCACCAAACCATCCTCATCACCTGTCAAGTATTAGCTAACATCANTCACATGACTTCATCATCAGCATCATGAGTTTCCGTCTTTATGATATACGTAGGTTTAAAGAGGCCAGCAGTTAGTTATTGCCATCAACCACATTATTATGTTGAGTGTAGTTTTATAAACACATAATAAATGAAATGGACCCAATGCTGGCTCTTTTCATAAAACACATCTAATATAAACTAATACGAGGTGATCAATGAGACTTAATAAGACATAATTTTCTTTGTACAGAGTAAACTTGAAAATTTGGAACAGAGAGTAACGGGACAGAGTTCCATTTAAAGACATCCTGATTCCTGTGCGCTTGTCACTCCCCTCTACCGAAAACTCACATGTATGGATCAGTGGTCCATGCAAACGCTGACTGCACAAATTAGCCTAAACCCTGCCACATGCCCTTCATCTAAATCTTACCCCCTGCCCACCTAGCGTGAGCACGGGGACATGTCTGGCCATAGAGATGGATCCAGAGGCTTACAGAACAATGTAGACCAGAGTATATGCATGATCGTCTGTGGAAGTGGGGGACCGGACCTAAAGCTGGATCTGGTCCATTATCCTATTGTCAATGAAAGAAGAGATAATAATTGTACATGTTGTAATGATGAAATTACATTATATGAGGACAGTAAGTCGCTATCAGTTAGGACTAAAAATATAAGAAAATCAGCACCAGTGTGGCCTTAGGCAGGCCTGAGTTTGGGTAATTTGTCCCCATCCCACATACTCCTAGCACCCCTGAAAGGATAGTACATAAGGCTGAACTCTGTACTATTCAAATTCACTCTAGAATATGGTCATTTTCCACTCCTAGCATGCAGAAAACAACACATTTAAAAATGTTTGGATTTGGACCATAATTCCAAAATGGGTGCCTAAAATTTAATAATTCCCATTATACAGTAGGGGAAGAGGTGGTAACTTTTGTGGTGTCTATGGTGTCCTGACACCTGAATTAGAGATTCCCCATAGTAGCCGGCGGTAAAGGCTAGATTGTTCCGTATGAAAAAAGCTTTGTAAGCTACAACTGTCTTGGGTTCACAGTGTCAGACTATTCCAGGATGAATCTCAGCATTGCAGCTCTCTGCATTCAGCAGCAGAATTAATAACATTTCGAAAAACGTATATTTTGTTGCTTATAAAAAAAAGGACCTTGTAATTCCCTGTCATTCACTTGCTGTGGAAATCCGCGCGCCTCACAGAATATCATAAATGCAGAGTGCAGAACGTGCAAAGTTCAACAGAGGATCAGAAATCTGCTTTGTAATGAACCCATATTGTCCGTATGTTTTATGACACCCCCCTTATGTTCCGGGGGAGCGGAGAGGAGAGTGGCAGCTGGCGGGGACGGTCTGGCTCCGGTACAAATGGGCAGCTCCAAAGGTGAAATTTCCACCAAGCCGTGTAAACAATTCCCCTAGTTAATCAGACGGTCCTAAAGAAAAACACTATCTCATTTCCAGCTTCAGACACTTAGGGACAGTGGCTAGCATTTTCCTTCTTCTCACCCTGCATTTGCATTTTCCGCCGTCCTGCAGCGGGGAGAAGCTTTGTAGCTGCAGCCTGAATGTAAATGNGAACATCTAATAAGGGCAAGTTTGCAGGGATGAATTTAGAGTGGACTCCAATGTGCTTTAGATTACAATGAGGAACATTTACCTTAGAAATATGTCACTGTACCACAGGTGAGTATTGTGAAAAGACGGCCTTAAAATAATTGGCTCAGTCGGGCCTTTGAAGTAGCAGAAACCAGACAGGACACTTTTATGTACATGTGGGAAAAAAAACAGCATCATCAACTGATCCAGGCTGTTCCCACTGATGTAAAGGTTTACCAGTCTTCTTCTACAATGCTAGGAATCGCTGATATGGATGGCTAGNAATTTATCAAAGATTCATTAAATCAAATGGAATGTACATTGACAATCATATTGCAAATATAAACATTGCAAACAGAGTTTAAGGCAATATTCGCCTTTGTTAAACTAAACGGACACTTTGATGCAAAATGCACTTTAATATTTAATGTTAACTGAGAACAGCAACGCATCACTATTTTGTGTAGCTGATACATACTGCCACTCTCATTATCTCATATCTCCATATCTTCACACACACACACACACACACATATACATATATATATATATATATATATATTTTTAGTCCAGGTCAAACTGTAATAAACATTTTAAATAAAAAATAAAAAAAATAAAAATAAAAATACATTTGCCTTGAGAAAGCTATGATGGTAGCAAAACGCGTCGGCTAAAATACTGTTCACATTACGTTTATTAAACATCATTCAGCTCCTAATGCTACGTTATAATGGGCTTTTATGTTAACCAACCATATGGCTACTCGGTTCCCGGTATAGACTGATACTCTATGGGGAGCATTGCTCTGCTTATGTACCACGTTACAATGAGCTCTTATGTTAATCAACTATATGGCCACTTGATATATATAAGATCCTACTAGATGTTGAGCTTTCAGTAAAGATCTATGCTTTATTAGGAGCATTGCTCTGTTCATATAGGATATATTTACAACTATTTAGATACATATTAGTAAGCTAGCCTTTGTGGCATTACTGCTACTTTTGTAGCAAATTAACATAGAGCTTGGCAGCCAGCCAGGATTTTTGTAGCCAGTTCTATATACTAGCAGGCCAGCTTTAGAGGCACTGTTGCTACTTTTTCAACAGCATTCTCAAGCTAGGCAATTAGCCCTCACTCTATATCATTGAGCTTTATATGAGCTTTTTCAATATTTACATTATAGTGAACAGTTTTTTTATTTCACTGTTTTCCTCTCTTTTTTGCACTATTCTTACTGTCTTTTTTTATAAAGAATATTGTTGGGATTAGTACCCTCTTGTTTTTATTTTATTTTTTTTGATTTCCAATAAAATATGGCATTTTAATAATTTATTGCAACTTGGGAGGGCATCAGAGTGCACCACATATTAGCCTACTGTCTCTTGTGTTTGTTCAAACTGTAATAAACACATGAATTGCTACTTGTCCTGTCCCATTATCATGACAAAATCAATAAGGCAGACGAGTCATCAGGACAGTCACCTGAAATCAGGACAGAATAGCATTTGATTGATTGCATTGGGCTTACGCTACTATTATTATTAAAGTTTATTTATGAGGCGCCACATCCTTTCTCCAGCGCTGTACATAGTGAAAGTACATACATAGCATGGGGTACAGTGTAATGGTATATAAAACAATAACAGACATGAGATGGTACAGCATAGGGGTACAATGCCATAGCATACAATAACAAAACATGTGATACATACATAGCATGAGGTGCAGAGTATAATAACTAAGAGGGTTGGGATGTGTATAACCTATTAGACTGGATAAATACAGCAGGGATGAGATAACAGGAGGGTGGTAATCCTGCCTCAAGTGACTCGTGTTGATCAGTGGTATTTAATAAAATTTTTCACTCTGCCCACCTAGCGTAATTTTGCGTGTAGGACAAAAAGGTCTGGCCCAGGAGATGGATCCACATGCAATTCTGCGTATTGTAAGAAAACCTTGATCCCGTCCACAATCTGGATCATGCAGATTACTAACTATGAACCAGTTCCTGACCTCATAACTACAGCAGATTTACATTCGAAAGGGGGTAGACATAGTAATTAAGCAGTATTACTTGGGCTAATGGCTGTTGTATGGAGCTAATGCCACATAACACCCTTGTGCAGAGGGCCGCGTCTGTGGGACCTAGTAAGTCCTGTACGAATGTTGTAATGCCACAACAGCAGCAGAAACTTCTGATAATATGGTACTACCTATAAACCTACTTGCAGAGAGTGTTAAAAGTTGAAAGTAAATTCATACTTGCTGCGTGAATGGAGCTGGAAGGAGCATGGAATGTAAGATAATTGGACTGACACATAATGTACCCAACCTGTCACTTTCAATTTTTTAGAGCCAGATGTCTACATTTTATATGTCATGGGATGAGAGGAAAATCAGGAGGGCTGGGGAATAGCAGAATAAAAAACATATATAAATAAAAAAAACACATCGCCTTCAGGATCACACACTCTTAACATAGCCCTTTGTTTAAATAAGTCTAAGAACGTTACACTCCAAAAACAGGATTTGTAAAGCCCCATGCCGGAATTAGAAACAACATTTTTATGGCAGAATGTAGACATCCTGGCAAACGGCGAGACACAGTAATGTTGTACTTTACTAAAATTGTCTTCTAAATATTTTAAGATGCAGACCTAGAGATATGCACAGTTCAACCGAGATGAGATAATAATTTGAAGGTAATTATGTAGTCATAGCCTAGATAAAGATCTGAGTTTTAATGAACACAGACTGTGGAGTAGTTCAATGTCCATTTTAAATGCCACGCGTAATATTTGCGATAACTCACAGTCCCATTACTCTGTACTCAAGACACAGTTAAAATAAAAGCTACTTCTAATTGTCTTGTGCCTTAGTTATTATGGGCCCACAGTTTTTTAATCTTTAATCCTAGTGGACCTCTGCCCTACACACACATGTCGGCTTAGACTTTATTATGTACCATTCCACAGTTGTTTATTCTTTATTCATTTGAGATCGAAAACTTCTAATAACTGAGAGACAAGCTCATTAACTGCTTAAAAAAGATAAGACAATGAATGCATTATATATCAATGCATGCANGGACTTATTTACAGATTCCTTTATTTATTCCTCTCTGTCTAGAAATAGGGATTGGGAAATATTCCGCAAACAGGTGATGAGGCAGATGTCCGTCGGCCCTGCACAGAATTTTGGAGTCTAATTAAAAATGTAACCATATAAAAATGTCATGATCGGTAGGACTGCAAGCCATCTCTGTACTACATGTGGATACTACAAGCAGAAATATCTATTTTATAGATATTTACAATGTATAACGGTGCAAGCCCTTCTGGACCTTTCCGGCAGCATTTGTGCCTTTCTAATATATCTACTGCAAAAATCTAAAGCAACTTGTTCATAGCAATGACTGGATTATAAATGAATAAATCCNAACTCAAAAATGAATGCATCCCATACCTCAATTGTAAGGGAATTGTAAATTAAAACAGCATGAAAATAAATAAAATATAATCCAGACAGATTTTTACAACAGAAACATATCATTTATCTAATTTTACATTCAAGGAAAGCTATCATTAATAAAAATCGAATTTAGTTTTTTGTAAATCTTTTTTTTTTTACTTGCTCTTTTCTTAAATGGATAATCTTGTTGATGTTGTCAATTTAAAATGACCTCTTTTTATAAGTGATAGAGGAGTAATGAGAAAATAAAAGCGGAGATTTAAAATTATGTCATTCGNTCTACATCTAATGAAATGCTTGATTAAAATACTTAAAGATCTATCCACATCACTTAAACGCTATATAATTATCTGTCGAAGAAATGAGCATGCAGGCCATAAAAATTCCCTTCCTCTCAATGCCACTGCTGGTTTAAAAATAGCTAACATTGCTAAAAGACAAATAAGTTAATAGATTCATTTTCATTCACTGGGTATTAGCCAAGACATTATTAAGTTTATTACTAGACTATACATTGCAGTTACCTATCGCCCTTAATAATTAGTTTTTAAAATACGACATTGAATGGTTTGGTAAACAAATNATTTACCTTGCCAATCAGAGTATTATTAAAAATATGTATAATAACTTTTAATGGATATAATTTTTTTCTATTTTATGTGTTAACTCTTTAAATAGTCATAACTCAGAATGTATTAGTGGTATAAAAAATGATGACTATCTGGATGGATCCTTGTGACTGGCTGGCAGGCCACATTCCTGCCAACTTTGTGGTTGTGTTATATTAATTTAGTCTCTAGGTAATATCATATGAAAACCGGGTGGGTCTATGTGGGTCCGGAGAAGAGAGAGGTTCATGACCGGCCATGGTGGACATTCCAGAGGCTGACAGCACTTAGCTCTCCATCTATGTGCAAAATCACATCAGGCGCTCTCTCTTAATCACAACTCAACCAAACCAATTGTGGGGGGTTCACTGTATCACCCCAAAAAACGAAAACAAGAAAGGGAAAAAAATTGGTTCTATGGGAGCTGCGTATTTACATATGTGACTTTCACTGACTGTGAACAACATACNGGGCATACTTTGCTATANTATAAATCCTTTATAAGATAGTAATAAAAGTCCAGAGATCGTTTAAAAGTCTCCAAAAGTTTCAAATATGGNGCTGAGTGTCAGCTAGTGGTGGGCAGGTCACATCTTTTGTTGTCAAAGTAACTGGTGCTCACTCGGGTGTCCGGAGATTGACAAAGCATGGAGGATCGCAGACAAGTGGAGATTCAGCCTTTCAGGAAGTCTTTCCTACATGGGCAACGCAGGAACACNACTTATTGGAGATATTTTGGAGAATTTTAAATGATCTCTGGACTTTTATTACTTCGTTTAAAGTATCTTCTAAAGGATTTATACTATAGCAATGTATGCCCTATATGTTGTTCACAGTCAGTGAAAGTCACACATCCAAACACCACAGCTCCCATAGAACCAATTGATTTTCCCTTTCTCCATCTATGTGCTATTTATACATTACCAGCAGATGACACATTAGGAAGCACCTCCCTGTTTAAGACTCACACTACGTCTCCTTGCTACTTTCGCCACTGCCTCTGNGAACCAATGGACCACAAATTGTATTCGATGTCTTACAGAAGAGTATTGTAAACTAGTATCATNTGTACAATAATGGCCTGTAGATACTCAGCACACATCTGAAAGGGTCTACAAGTTAACACAATACTAACAAAAGAGCAAGAAGTAGCTCGTCTTCACATGGTAACTGAAGACGCTCCAATTCCATGTCGTTACTGGCCTGGGCAAGAGGGTGAGCAGCTGCTGGCAGGTGAGCAGGAATTAAGACTATAGCGGNTAGGTGAGCTGAAGTATATAAATCACTTTAACGTGTTTCAGAACCCTGTGTCCCTCAAAAAGTATGCTGTATCCGATTCAAGGGCTGAATATTTTGGATTTAATGAATTAATTCATACAATTCAACGTCAGTTCAGTAGCGTATTAAATATACATGCAATAATAATAAATGCTAGATGACATACTGACATATTATTGTATGTATATTTTAATANGCTACTGAATCGAATCGCAAGGATACATTTGAATACACCGCCATGTGCTGATTAATTAATTAATCAATTCATTCATTCATTAATTCATTAAGTAACTGCAACCGGATATATTCAGCCCTGGAATCGGAAACAGCATACATTACTTTTTGAGAAAAGGACACAGGGTCCTGAAACGTGTTACAGTGATTTCTATACTTCAGCCCCGTCCATCATTATAATGAATGATGCTGTGACNGAGGCAGCGAATTCAGGTAAATAACGGCATCAGAGCCAGTCCTGGAAGATTTGCAGACTGTTCCGGGATACTGGGAAAACTGCACATAATTCAGGAGTCTCACGGACATTCGACCCAGGTCTAAGCATGTGGATGTGTGGATGAGCGACCATTGCGCACAGATCTCCTTGCAGATGAAAATGTGTTTGGTCAACAAGGACATCCACATCAAATAATAAGNCAGAGGCATGTGCATAATGATCATTGCACCCAATTTATACATGCAAGTTACCGAATCCAGGTCTCCATGTGCGGGCATGCACNATCCTGTCATACAGTAGTTGCAGGATTGCATCCTACTTGTTTAAATCAGGTGTAATGTGATAGTATTGATCTTGTCCATTGTACAAAAGTGAATTCACTTACATGCAGTGGTGAAAATATCTATATGTAGCTAATGTCAATTATTATCAGTTATTATTATCAGTTATAGTTTTACAATACAGATAGCTCACAACGGCATCTATATCTTTAAAAATATTTTTGATTCCTTTTTTTAAAGGATTTAGCATTAAAGAGGTCTTTGAATTTTTAATTGATGTTCTATATTGATCCAACCTTTAGCTAAGCATTATTTCCCAGTCTTACGGAATATGACTGATGATATGATTGTCGGATACACATTGCAAATCTTCCTATTTGTCAAAGCACTTTGCATCTTCCACCGTCATGAAATAATCTCCAGCTGTGTATCGTACTTTGTTTGATGTTGTGTGAAGAAGCAGAGGCGCAGCCTGGGGGCTCTGGAGTATGGAACGTGACTGAGCTAGCCAAATGTGGCAAGGAAGATGCTGAGCGATCAGGTTAATGTGACAGGACACGAGATAAAAGTAAACGTTAATTTTATGCAAATATGAACACTTATGAGCAGGTCATACTTATGTACACTGCACTTCATTTAACATGAAGACATGAAGTCCGATATAGTTATGGCAGTGATTTTAAAGGAGGATGAGGGACTGTGTTGCTGTTGTCAACTTGTCATTCTCATATATAAAGCAACATATTTTATTCTTAAAAAAAAACATTAGAGCTTAGATTAGCTTAGATTCACTCAGTTTTTTTCCAGTGGTTTTGAAAACACCGGATTTACTAAAGTGAGTGGAAAAGTGGAGGTGTTGCCCATAACAACCAATCAGATTCTTCTGACATTCCTAGCATGCAATAGGATACTGAGAGCTAGAGTCTGGTTGCTATAAGCAACATATCCACTTTTTCATTCCCGCAGAATAGTAAATTTATCCCCAAAGCCTTTTTTTTTTAAATCACAGGTAAAGTGCAGCTTTTTATAGGAGACACAGATAACAGCATACCACGAGGCATATAGTGTGTTTTATTCAATATAATATAAAACCCCAAAACTTAAAGCAATTATACTCACAAGCATAGAACATAAGTATGTGCCACTGGTATCGCATGTGAGGTCCCCTTGTTCTTTTCCACAGGCATCCTGCAGCTGCTTTTTTACTGCTCTCATGAACTCGGTAACCCATAAATCTATATACTGTACTAACAAATTGGTCTGATGTGTGTGCAATGATACTAAATAATTTGTGTTCANTGTAAGTAATGATGTTTTATTTATAAAATACCATCAGCATATTGGAGCAATATAATTTAATATCAGTGGCATGTTTAGACTCATGCATAGTTTGAGTCATTTTATTAATTATGGTACGCTTAGATAAATGATCAGATCATGCCAATAGTTATGAAAGTTAATAGATTCCTATACTAAAGTGTATCAATGATACAAGGGGGTAAGTGCTATTTAATACATAATAGACCAGTCAGGTTGTATGGTATAAGGGGCCGATTCAATCCCCTTCGCGCGATGTTTTCCTGCCTTACGCTATTTGCGTAAGGCAGGAAATCTCGCGTTTTTTCGTTCGCACCTCATAGAGGTGCGTACAAAAAAACGCGAGTTCTCAGTCCCGTAATAGACGGGAAAAAGCGCACTTCGCGTTTTTTCCCGTCTTCGCGCGGGATTGAATCGGCCCCTAAATGCTCAGTGCTCTGTATGAGAAGGGTGCCGGACAAGGCAGAAGGGTGTTTCTGCCAGGCTGTGGTTGCTTGAAATGATTGTTAGTAGTTCCTTTTATTTTTGATCAAACATGTCATGGTNTCTTCAGAAACCTTTAGTGTGTACTGAACACATGATCCTCAGAGCAACGATTCCTCTTAAAACTTCAGTATAGAGCCATCTAGTGGATGAGAGTGTAATTGCTGCACTACAGATGTTTCCAGGTAGAATTGCAAGTGCATGGAACAATGCTCAGTGCACTTGTAATGCTGCCTACTGGGCTGTCCTCCCTGCCACCTACATTATGCAGATGGAAAACATTTAAATTAAGCCAGTGGGGTTGGGAATGCCATGATTTGTGTGGTCATTGTATGCTGCTAGACCCCATCCTTTTCCCTCGCTGTACCATATGGGTGTGTAAGAATCAGGATCGTTATCTTATGTCAGAAATTCTAAACACTCATACAATAAGACCCTAGCACTTTATGGCTAGCTTTACAGTCAAAAGACTTGTTCCATTTTATTTGATCCATTTAATAAATTAGTGAACAGTAAAGCTAGGTACACACGGTAAGATAAATTGTTCCAATCTAAAGATTTTTTCAGGNGTGGGTAAAACCATGTTGAATTGTAGGGGAGGTAAAATGAATGTCAGTGTTTGCATGCCGGGTGAAAACTTTATTTTTGCAATTTGCACACAGATACTGACCAGTGTTACTGTTACACTGTTATTACACTTGTGCTGGAAACATCATCTCTCACCTGTAATACTGATTGCAACTAATTCAATTTGCCTCCCCTGCAATTCAACATG
>JABWIB010001453.1:31532-48369 GCA_016617825.1 Platyplectrum ornatum | reverse complement strand
TTTTTTTTTTTTTTTTTTTTTGTTATTGACTCTTCTCTTTTACTTGAATTTTAAATTGCCGAAGTTACTAATTCTCATTTTCCTTCTCTCTAGAGGGGAAGAGGGATACACATTAAAGTACATCTTCTTCACAATATAATTCAGCTTCTTGTGTAGGGTATTTAAGTCTCTTTTTTTTCCCTTGAAGGAGCAAACTTAATTACATTCAATCTGGGGATAGCATGCGTTGGTTCTATCTTCTGCATTATGCCTAAGCAGCCTTGGGCAAGTCACTAAACAATGTTAAATGGAGTTATGTGCATTATGTGTTTAAAATTATAGATATCTGTAAATCTTAGCCAGAGAATAAAGCCTGGTATTGTGTTGAAATAAATTACATTATAGTGTATATAGAGTGGAGCCTTTTTTCTGCTCTAGGCAGATTAGCTGGGGTCATCAAAGATTCTTTAAAGTACTGCACCATAATGTACCAGGCATGGCAATATCACCTAAATGTATCCAGTAGGTTAGTGTGATTCAATTGTGGTATCCACCTCAATTAGGTATGTAAAATAATATTATATATATATATATAATTGACCACCACACACAACAGTGGTCACGTCCACGCATCAGTGGCCACTCAGCCGGCATACCCGTCTCCCTGGTACTTTCGGTTTTCCTAGCACCTGGGGTGCGGTTGTACCTCTTCCCTGCAGCCGCACTCATCATTTCTGTGCATTGTTCTGCTATTAACATCTATTAGGGGGGCTCCCCATTCAGACCCTGCTCCATTGACTCTCAGTTATCTTTATTATCCAGCCTCCCCCCCATGCAGCAATGTGGGTTATTGGTCCAATAATCAGACCCTTCCCACACACTGCGCAATATTGTCCTTTGGACAATAATCATTTAGAAATTCCAAAAGATCAGATAATCGTACCAGAGCCTTTCTGCAATCATAATCTGATGTTTTGGGAATTTATCTGAGCCAGGCACTAGAACGATTATCACTTGTCTTCTACTGTTGGTTTCCTCCCAGCTTAATTGTCTCGTTTCAATAAATAAACATAGGTAACTTTTTATTGAAGCCTTCTCAGGTTCTTCTTATCTACCCAGTGGATGTGAAGTAACAGTGGTTGCGTTAGAAGCAGGAACTGGGCTACAAGTCAAGCTGTTTCCCATAGCCACCAGTGACATTTTACTTTCCTATTACATACTATAGAATGTCAGCTAGAATCTGATTGGTTAGTTGGGCAATATCTCCACTTTTCCTTTTCTGCAGTTTTGTAAACCTAGTCTTTGGATTCATTTCTAAGTCACGGCAGTATTTGCATAGGGTATTTTTCAACTAAGTTTGTATTTCAGTTCTACCTGTAAATTAAGTTGAAATAGATTTTAGCATATCATATTGTTTTCATATTACATCAATTTCCTTGCAACATCCCAATAATGTATATGTTGTATAGATATGACATATTTTGGAATGTTTTACAAATATAATTTTAGGAAATGTCCTAGGGAAAACATAGCTTTCTAATTCTCAGGCTTTACAAAACATTTCACCATTCTGCAAGGACTGGAGGGTAATCAAATGCATGGGGACTCATTAAAAAGTCCCATTGTATACTAGGATACAATGCCACCTAGTGTTCTCAACCTTTTAGTTTGCTTATAGTACAATGGAGTAACTGTAAATTTAAATAAGTTCTCCCTGTCCTCCCTTATCCCATAGTTTATTAGCGGTGGATTCAAGAAATAGCAGGGTGCCAGCTTACAAGCAGTAAAACTACACAGTAAACTGGAAAAAATATATATATTCTGGGGCTGTGGCCTTTTATTAATTTTAAATGGTGAGGCTGATCACGTGTGCATGAATGCATCAGATGTTACTTAAAGAATTAAGCTTCATATGAAGACTGATGGTCCTTCTTTTCATCTGTGGACTTTAACCCAGCCTCCCTCCCTCCCATTTGCTTATACAGTTAGGTTTTTGTTTTGCTACTATCATTTCATGGTTGTTTGCTAACTTGGCCTGAGGGCATTTTTATATGTTTTTTTTCAGATGGCAGGTAGGAATCACTGTTCACATGTTAAGCAAGGCGTTGATTTTACATCAGATTTTTTGGCCTATTACCTGGCATACTGGTTTGGTTGCGAGTATAAATGTAGTGGTACTGTGTTTTGTCTGAGGCTCGGGCCAAGGTCCAGGGAGTTAGGTGAGAAGTTTTTTACAGGTTAAATTCTATCCGGTCTGAAGTCTATGCAACCCAATCAAGGGCGTTTATAAAAATGTGTATTGCATCCAAAGGCGACACATAAGTGTGCAGACTAATTGGCTAAAGAGCAAGCAGGGGCGAGACCAGGCGCCTGAATTTCTCTGAATCAAGCGCGTACCATGGGCCTAGAGTCTTTTAATTGGCTAATGATAAACTGACATGAGAGGTATAAAAGCTGTGGAACGTGGGAAAAGCGGAGTCCGGGTTTGATACATGTTTCACCCTGTACCTACGCTATTGGTAGGAGGAAACACGGGACGAGTCGCAAAGAACTGCTTATCAGAACATCCCGTGGCGGTTGTCACCGCTCCTGAACCAGCTTTTGCGCAACCCCCTTCATCCCGTGGCTAGGCCAGGCTAGGCCTATGTGTGATGAGTATAGCCTGTTTCGTCAACACCTGCCTAGGCCTTCTTGAGTTGCAGTGAGAGACTTTATTTTATGTTATTTCATTGAGCTGAGACTGTTTGAAGTTTTGTAATGTTATTCCCTGTATGCTGTGTTCACTGTGAAACATTGTGCACTTTATGAGTCGAATATTTGATATGCTAATTGGATATGTCTAAATTATGATGTAAGATGCCTTATTGTTTTGTATGTAACAAAGTTAAAGTCAGAGCTAGGTATCCTCAACAGGGAGCCCCAGTTTCAATAAATCGTGGTTCATTTGCAAAACCTGTGTGCTAATTGGGCTAGGGAGGGAATGGAAATTGGGTAGCTGTTTGGGTAGCTGTTCTCCCTCCCCTTCATCATTGGTTTGGGTCAGTGACAGTTTGGGGCTGGGTTAGGAAGGCCAGTGTTGCAACCAAAAGTGTAAAGTTAAAACGCAAGATTTCCTAAGATGTCATTCTAATTTCAACACCTATGGGCACAACACCTTGCAGTCTGGGGGTGGGGTGTCACACAGGCAAATTTTGGCCCCTGGAGTCCAAGCCCACAACAGTGGCTCATAAGTAAAGGCCCATAACAAAATTGTGTAAGCCCCACCCCCTCTGGATCCACAATTTTGTGCAAAACTGTTCTCCAGTCCTAGGGGCGCATGGGTGCCAGGGTGCCAAATGGCACCTGGGCCGGCTGCATCATTGGTGGTTCTACTGATCGGCATGTGCAGCCTTTATAAACTAAAATCAGCCTGGATCATTGGTGGTTTAGGGCTGCCACACATGGGGATCCGTCAAACATGGCCGCCCATTCATTGGTGGTTCAGGGGGCTGCTGCCCGCTTTGGCTGCTGGAGTGTTCTCTGTTAGCAATACTGTGGAGTGCCAATAACTATCATAATAAATTCCAGTATACTATATATATTACTTATACACACAACTTAGCATAGCATAGGCTGTTTTTGTCCAATTAGGTGCATGACTGGACCCGGGTCAGTTTTATACACACATAAAATAAGTTTTGCTATGGGGCTGTTGTACACACGTATATATATTAACTCTTGTTGCAAGTGACATTTCCAAAAACATGTAAATAAATATGGCCAATTCCACGCATAAATAATCCGTAAAAACTAAGACAAAAGCCTCACTTAAATTGGATATATATCATGTCTAGATGTGGGAAGCTGTAAAATGAAATACAGCAGATATCTGAAATTAGGAAGCGAATATGTGAAAATCAACAGAGATGATGCCATGCAGAGGTCAGGAGTGTTGAATTAATAATTCACACTACGCAGTCACTGCAGCCTGCAATCGTAAACAAGAAGAACCCAATAACAAGATCAGACTTATTCCTCGATCTTGTTTTCTAAAAGGAGTTTAGTCATATCAGCAAGGGGGTTCTGCAGAAAGCAATACAACTGCGGAGAAGTATAAAGGATATTCTACGCGGATACAATTTACAGACCAGCAAATTGATGACAAGATGAAAAAAGAGTTTGCACTTTATTAAAAGCTTGGGATGTAAAAAATATAATGGCAAATGCAAATAGCCATAAATATTTATGGAAATATGCAGGATAATGGTCGGTATTCTCTGGAAACTTTGCTTATATGGCTGAATTTAGATACTATGGATAATAACAAGGTACCGTCGCTTTACATGACTCTTTGAGCCAGTATCCTTTGATCATTACTCAAAATGAATACAGGGAAGGAAAAGACCCCCACAGCTGAATGGAAACATGAAGGATTCATAAGTTTAATGAGCAGGCCTTCTGCATTGTGACTAATGTGTAATGTGGAAGCAGACCTTACTAGTTAGGTTCAAGGTAGCCACACTTTCTTTCAGTGCTCAGTAACTGATAGATTAACAATGGGGTTGATGGGACTTCAGCCCCAGGCCTCCATTGTTAAAAAGGTTCATATGGCTGCAGCTAATGATTTGAGTGTGATGAAGGAGGGCAAAATGGACCAGATTCAGATCTTTAGGCACTATTGACTTACAACAAAAGTGGGTAAAACCATGATGAATTGCAGGGGGGTAAAATGAATGTCAGTGTTTGCATGCAGGGATAATACTTTATTGTTGCATGTTGTACACAGATACTGACCAGTGTTACTGTTACACTGTTATTAGACTTGTGCTGGAAACATCATCTCTCAACTCTAATACTATTTTTAGCTATTGAAATTGAACTCCCCTCCAATTCAGCATACAATTCAATTGCATGGATGGTTATAATGACTTTTGAATGTTTACAAAACTTGGGAAAAGTTTCCTATAACTGCCCGCCAGGGGTTCTTTATGGACAGATAAGTCCTTCACTCAATTTCATTGACGCCGCCCAAAGAATAATGAGAACAAAGTTGTCTTAAGCAGTAGTTCTTAAATATGTCCTCAAGTAGATGTTTCCTCCTCATAATTACATTTGATATATAATGAGCATTGGATCACTTACGCTGTTAGACCCCCTCCCTTAATTCATTTGGTCGGATCAGTGATTTATGCGACTGTTGGCCGCACATGTCGTGGCAACCCCTTAATTTAAATAAGTGGTCGACAGGGAAATAGAGAATTGCTGTATGGACAGTGGTAGTATGTAAATATAGAATACAAAAGAAGTCAATTGAGAATTTAAGTTTTTCATTTTTAATCTGTGGGAGAAGTGCCAGTATGGCGTACCCCCTTACACATCCACGCTTTGAGCCCTGATTTAAGCCCTTGCCATACGAAACACCACAGGGTAGTGTACTTGCAGAAGTGGGGGACCAGAGGGGATTCACGGATCTTATATCACTCTTAAACTCAGCTTCTGGTTTACTGTGACCTATGTACCAACTGGAGCAATTGTGGAATACGTTAGAATTTTATTAGTTATGCTGCTGTGACATAACCTCATTCCCTCTCAAACATAATAACATGCAAATTTACAGGGTTACCGACACATGGACATTAAGCAATTCTCCTGGAACCCCAGAAGAGTCTGCAAATCTCCCGGGACCAGGGCTGAATCAGCAATTTAATATTAATCACTGCCTCCAGCCTTGATCACTAATATAAATGGGTGCGGCTTGATGACACCATTCCCACCACTTCATAGCAAATACGTGGGTTTTTCCAATCAGGGGGTAGGAATTGATTTGCATAAATCACACCCTCCACCCACCCCCATGCAGCCTTCTTTTGGTTTCTTCTGGAAGAGAGATACTAAAAGTCGTCCACCCTGGCAAAGAAGCAATGACAGCAGATACTATAAACATGTCTAGTTGGGTATGAACATTTCAGTTGTTTAAAGTATTCATTTTCACTCCAGTAATATACAGCCTTTGATATATAATAAAGTCAAATACTGATTTAATATGCTATTTAAGTAGCTACCGCAACATCTTTATATACAATAACCTGTCTGTAACCCTTATTTATCAATATTCCATTTGGAATTATATCAATACACAATTGCTTCTACACTCCAAACCATGTATTGTGTTTACTGAGAGGCACATTGATGTTTCGATTGGATCATTAGAGTTTTATTTTCTCTCAATTATTGCCTATTGTATACAAATATTGTTAACTCTTTCATTTCCAGCTTAGTTTAAGAAGGGTTCTGAGCTTCTGGCTTTATATATTCGAAACAATGATCCTGAAAGTCCTCAGAATGTAAATTCAAAACTACTGAATATGGGGTTTAACCATGCTTACATAATCTTTAAAGCATATTACAAAAAATGCAAAATATCAGTGGCTTTTGTCTCTTACTAATGTACACTCGTCATGATTGACTTGGAAGTAATTTCTCATATTATGGGATAAAACTTTCCATCAGCAACAGATGACCGATGTCACCATAGACTTCATAATTACTGACGCCAATTACAGTAATTTGTTGACAGTTATCTCAGCAGTACTGGGTCATAGCCAGGGACGTAAACATAGGGGGGCGCAAATACAAGGGCTATGAGCAAGCCTACTTACCTACTTAAAATGAACTGTGGATAATATGCCAGTGCTGAGCTCATCATTACTGTACTATATAAATACTGGCAGTACACAAACTACACCTTCCCTCCCCACCAGAGGAGAAGAGGAAAGTATGTAAGTTTTGATCCTTAGGATTCAGATCTGCACTGTCTGAGTAAATTGTGCATATTCAATAGTTTTCCACACCATGGACTGGATCCTGGAATGCATAAATCTGGTAATTTACACATTTTTTGTGCGTATAACACTACATTTGTAAATCTGTGCATTCATGCACCAGATGTTACTATAGTAAGATCAACCATATAAAAGTTTGATAGGTTAAGCATTTCTAATACCAGCAATGTAGGGGGGGTAGCCATGATTATTAGCATGGCAGCCGGTGATGTAGTAATGCGCACAGTAAACGGGATACTGTGAGAGCATGCGGGAGAGGGAAGTGAACTCCTATGTCACTTCCCTTCTCTTATGCAGGGAATGCAGGGGTATAGCAGCTCTTACACTACTATACCCCTGCCTTAAGTGACTCGTGCGGTCCACCTGGTAACATCTTGAGCAAGCATGTGTGCTTCAAGGTAATTTTCCCGACTTCTACGTGCGAGAGTTGGGCATAGGATGGGATTCAGACTCCCGTCCAGTAGGGTAAATGTCCAGAACTCTGTACTCTCAAGGGATTGGAGAGGAGAGGGTGTGCTCCAGTCCTCCAGATATGTATGGAGATTTACAATCCAGAGTAGTGCATTGCGCCTGAATTTGCACTTTTTAGCATCTTCTATGCACGCATAGAAAAGCTGGCCGCTATTAGCGACTGCATCTCTCCGCGACTCCATGATTTTGGACACCGAAAATGGGCGTGGTATGATATTTAAATGAGATTTTGGGGAGTGTTTGGTATTACGGTTAGTGCTGCGCAATGTAAATATTCAAGTCTCCTACTTTTTGCCTGCGTCTGGCTAGAGATGGTGCAACTGGTAGTTTTGCAGTACTGCTGATTGTCAGCCTATTTTAAATAGCTGCAGGTAGTCTTCCCTGGCCTGCATTTTGGTTTTGTACACACATGTTTGTGTGTCACTGGCGTGCATATTTCGTAGACCATTTATATAAATTTTAGCTTGAAATGGTAAATTTGTAAAATGTCAAATAAAATGTAAAAACATATTTAAATACTGCACACAACACAAACACATAATAGAATAAGGAAGGAGAAAAACAAAGTAAAAAACAACGTATAGAAACTCCTCCCCCCACACACACACACACAAAATCCATTATTCCAATAAAAGACACATGACGATAAACTGAGGGTCCATGAATGCTTGCGCATAAGTGCAAGTAGTGACTTTTGGGGAAAAAAATGCAACTCTGGATGTGTTGCACAGCGAATCCACGCAGTAACTGCACATTCTCTGCGCTAAAACTCTGAATCTGATCCTTAGTGTCCAATGCTAACATTGCAGACCCCTATTATGCTTTCTAGGACCCTATCTATTTTCTAATTAAAAATATTAAATGGATTCCCCAATTAATTAAGTATGCCTCATTTCAAACGCAAAATACATCATATTTAAGTTAGGTCTGCCAGTCTTTGCGGCGTAAGTGTTTCATCAACCATTTGTCATTTATAAACATTTTATCCTAGGCCGTTGTGTTGTTTTGCCATTCACTAATACATTTACTGCAGTATTGTACTTGATGTTGTCTTGTATAGCCTCTAAATAATCTCTTAACATTGGTAGCTTCATAATGTAACTTACCAGACACAAGCAGTCAACAATAACTTTATTTTATTGAATGAAATAATGCGCGGCTTATATTATATATCTTTTTTTTGTACTTTTATTCATTTTTAAATCCACATTCTGGCAGCGAGAGAAAATTTTTATACTTTACTAGATTATGATGACAAGGCCTCTCCCTTCAGGCATGTCGTTAATCAGAGTCATCCATTCCTTCATTTAAAAAAAGAATAAAAAAAAGATTTTCGAGAAAAAATTGTTCTAATGAAAAACATCTGTCATATCCTCCCCACTTAAACATATTCCGAACGTCTCATAAAGCGCTGTGCAGTATATTAACCGCTGAAGAGGTACTATTTCATTTCTTATGAATGAAGTCAGAGATAAAATGTTCTGTCACCTCCCTCATCAAGCCATAAAGCTCCTCATACATCTCTTCTCAAAATGTCATTAGAATTTTAAGTGCAATTGGAGTGTTCTGGTTAAGTAGCAATTACAACGGTATGTCAATATCTAAGGTAGGTACCAGCTTTTCTGTTTTAAAGTATCAGAAGGGCTATATATGTAATGCTTTTATGAACAAGCAAACCTTTTTCACTTGAGATGATCTTTCACTCACACCCAGGACTGGTGCTAGGTCTCTAGGCACCCTAGGCCAGACCTAGCACCACCAAACTGTCCCCCGCAATTACATAGGAGTGCGGGTGCCACTGTTCATTAGAGGAGCGGCAGGAACCTTCTGGGCTTGCTAATTGTTTTCTTGCCGGGTTATGATATATAGCCCGGCATGTAAATGGAGGCAGCTAGGTGGTGCTATTACCACCCTCCCCCAGAGCTGGGGATTTAGGCGATCACCTAAGATGGCCTAATAGTAGCACTGCCCCTGCTCACACCACACACTGTTAAATAACCTTAGGAATAATGACACAAAAAATGTAATGGGGTTAAAAAGGACATAGGTTTATTAGAAATGCAAAAAGACTTTTGATTTGGGGTAAAGACAGGTGGCATAAAAAAGAAGAGGGATGGAGACAGCTGATGCACCAAAACATGAGAGGACAACCAGTCCGTGTCCTCGGTGCCCCAAGAGCATGGTCAATATACGAACACTAACTCCTGTTCACCTTGCACACTCCATGGAAGGAAGTGCGATGAGATAGGCAGTTGCGGTCAGAGGGTGTAAACTAAGGTCGGTATAGTTTTATGTACACAATGAGGTGGACTCGATGGGGTACACGGCTTTAATCTGTCATCAATTTCTATGTTTCTATATTTGATACTATAGTCAGCAGAGTTGGTCTGTCACAAAAAACAGCCTTGTTATGCTCTCAGGCACAACTACTACCTGTGTCAGGCAGTCTGGGAAGTTCAACAAGATCAACAAGAGTCCTAGGCATTACTAGTACATATTCTTTAGTGCGTCAGTTAATTCCAATGCAGAATGTATTGATAAAAGTTATGGGTATTCTTGGTCCTCTTTTTGAGAATTGAATGGAATTGCAAAGTGATGCTTGACCTAACTTTTTATTATCTTAGCATTAAGGAAATTTAGTCACAACTTCATAACTTTTCCAACTGATATGGAATTTACCATAAAAAGTTTAATGATGGTTCTCCAAAATATCTTAATAAGAGACCCTAATAATAATTATTCATACCTACCAATAGTCCTGATTTCAGCTGGATAGTTCCACTTTTGAATCACTTTCACACTGTCCCGCCCCTCTACACACTTGTCCAGATAGGGGGGACAAACTGTGTTTTTGTTGTTTAATTTAATGTAATTAAAATTTAGCATTTTAATTAACATTTTATCATTTAACATGATAAAACGGTGGCTTAGGCTAAGTTGAAGGCTAAGTCTCTTTGAAGAGACTGGGGGGGCGGGTCTTTTTTGTCCTATTTCTTGCCCCTAAAATATTGCAAGGTATGAAAATTTATTTAAAATTTATTTATAGTCAGATTCAGATAATATAGGGTCGGATCCAGGCTTTGGAAAATGCATAAATGTGTAAATTGTGCAAAGTTTGCAGTTTGTAGCGGGCAGAGGGGGCTTTTGCATATACAATGTATTCTCAGGCGTGGGGGGGGGGGAGGGTCTCCGTATGGTGTGGGGAGTCTCTACCCAAAAGGAATAGGCCTCCAAATTCTTATCTAAGCAAATCTCAGCATTTGATTCACCCAATGCTGAATTTGCGGCTGTCTGTATGCGGCCCATAATTGATTCTATTAGTTATTTTTATCTATGTAATGGATTTTTTAAAGAATGCTAGCCCAAATGGATTTATAAAATCTACTGTACAAAAATGACTGGTTAATGTTTTTGCACAGATAAAAAGTCAAATTTCGACATAAAATTGAATTAGCGTGAAAATAAAGACAGGCTTTATACAGGCTTAATCTTTTTTGCTTTGTTTATTATTGTGATTATGCTTGTTATTTTCTGTTATTTCCAGTCCTTTTAATTACAGATCATTTAGATTTGTCTTTGTGTTAAAATTGTTTTAATGCCGAGGTGTTCTTAATTGTTTCTCCCCTGTTATTATTCAAATGGCTTCATGATTATGGAATCTGGTTTGTTGTTTAACGGTAAAGCTGCTTACACTTAGTTGGAGTCTAAAAGGGTGAAGCTAATAATAGGCGCATGGCAGCAATTATTAAACACCAATACAGAATAATAATAAATTATAATATGTAATTTAGAAAGAATGTTCACATTTTATGTAAAAAGAAAACAAAAAAGATTTTTTAAACTCGCGTACCGTGTTTCCCCGATAATAAGACCTATCATGAAAATAAGCCCTACCCTATTTTACAGTAAACTGCCTAAAGTAAGCCCTCCCCCGAAATTAAGCCCTATTTAAATCANAATGAGGTGTCATAATGTCAGCAGCACTTGGGGGAACAATGAGGTGTTATAATGTCAGCAGCACTTGGTGGGCCATGATTGGATTAATAACAGGTCATTAAAATAAACCCTACCCCAAAAATAAGCCCTGTCTTCGCAGTGTCTTATTATCGGGGAAACACAGTATGCTTTTTTTTTATAATGTAGATATATAATATGTGTTCTAGTATTGCTGCTGCAAGTGAACTTAAAACACACAATGCAGAATGGATGGATGGTCCAGAGCAGGGCGTCAGAACATTTGATTACTCTTCCCTCATCCCCTCTCTTCATGGCACCTCCTCTTGCAGGTTCACGGATATCAAGGTATGCAGCCAGCTAGAGCAGGTGACATTTTCCAGAGGTACAGGGGTAGTAGACCACAAGGGCATGGGTATAAACTGGACGGTGGGGGTAGGTTCTGAAAGGGTAGTTGATAAGTGCAATAGCCTCCCATCGGAAGTGGTGGAGGCTAATACAACAGAACAGTTTACATGCACTTGGGATAAATATAAGGGTATACTAAAACTCAAACAAAACTGAGAATCAACTAAGGTCAGTATAGTATAATTTGGAGCTCGAAGTGGGGGTGTATATGGGGGTATGCCATACTGGCTCTTATACCAATGGTGTCATTGAAAAACTACAAATCTCCATTGACTTCAATTATATTCAGTGTTTCCATACCGCCACTTCTACATGTCCAAACCGCCACTTCCTAATTTCCACAATGACCACTGGTTTAAATACTGAAGATAGGCCATCTGCCGTCACTTTCTGTTTCTTCCATGTCACCCTCCTCTCAAATGAATGCTCCATGGAGAACTTAAAGATGCTTTATCAATATATATTTCTTCCAAAGTACTAATGTTTCCCTCTGTGCTTCATCAACACGCCTATCCCTCACCCGTCCGTCTCACAAATCTCCTCCTAACTTTCCATTCCTTTTCTATGTCATGTGTTATTAGGCTACGCTAAATGTAAAGAAAAGAAATATTAAATTAAATTAGAAACAAAATTTGAAATGAATTGAAGCAATAATAGATAATAATAGAATAATAAATGTTATATTTCGCTGATTTGTTTTGGTAGCGTTTCAGATTATTTGACCAGTGTGACCCCTTTATTCTACATGTGCAACAATGAGAAATAAATTCACAACCTATCCTGCCCTCTGTCTGGCAGAACGTAATGTTACCAGTGAGCTGTGACTCTGAACTAATCCCAGGGGTGGCAGGCTCAGCCTAATTATTTGTCTAGGGGCAGGATTAGCGCATCCGTTGGAATGTGCTTGTTTGACCCTACAGTGAAATGTTTGTAAACTTGGACACTGATCAACTTGTGAGTTTAAGATTAACTCATTGTGTGGCCCAAAAGTCATAATTATTTCTAGGATACTTTTTTGTTTATATGTTTTGTTTTAAGCTTCACTCTGATATAAGAAAAAGTAAAGAATCAATATTGTTTGTGCTGATTACTTGTGGAAAACTAACGGTTAGTATAAAAGTTAATAAAAGTACTTGGAAAAGAGTTTAAAACTTTTACAAATGATAAAAAGAGGATTATGGCAGTTTGTACACAATCTCACTTGGACAAGAACAATCAAACTTTCAGGAATATATATATATATATATATATATATATATATATATATATATATATGGGATTGTCCAAGTTAAAAGAGGAACTAGTCAGTAATTAAGTATTGTGTCTACAAATGGCTTGTAATATAGGTGGCTTCTAGGACACCTAAACGCTACTACCGGCCGGTATCTCCTGTAACTGTCTTTATTTTTTTTATTTAGCCGTCCTGAATTTATTTTGATGCTCTGTTTGGAGATGCAGACGGCACAGGAGAAAGTTTGGGTTAGGCAGCAAGGGAGGGGAAAGGTTAGGCTGCGAGAACAAGAGAGTTGGGTTAGGCTGCGGCAAGAGAAGGGTTGGGTTATACTGTGGCAATGGATTATTATGCTTAAGCTGCAGGGAGGTGAAGGGTAGGGTTTGAGAGGGGANGGTTGGGGTTGGGCTATGTGGAAGGGAGAGTTGGGGTTAGGCTAGTGGAAGGGGAGGATTAGGGTAAGAATTGGAAGCAAGGATGGGATTTGCAATACTTACCTGACGGTGTTGCAGGAGTTGCTAAACTTCTAATGGAGCTGTTCCAAAGTCACAATTATTCGATAGCCCCATAAAAAATCGGCTGTTCATTTTCACATCCTTCTCACAGGGGGAAGATCACCTCCTCCAATTACGCAGAAATCCACATGGAGACAGCTATCTTACGCTTTCCCTTAAAATCAGGGAGGTACAAAAAGCAGAATAGTATGTAAGGGTTGAAAACTTGCTATGCTGGTCCCATACTATCCCTGCTCATCATGCTGTATGTACACTCTGTGTGCTCACATCGCCCTTTCCCAAGCTGAGAGAGGGACCTTTATAAAAAGTAAAGGCTATGCACACTCTATTTTGTGTATGGTTTTTGTATCTAAATGATTGAAAACTAAGCTTAATAAGAAAGTTTGGCTATTAACCAGTAACCAGCTTGTCATTCTATCTCTATAATAATATTCAGAAACATTAGTTACATACATTTACACATATAATAAGCCACCTGGCTCTTTTTCACTGGGGTGGTCCTAACTATGAAAATGTCTATATTTCCACATCATAACTTCTCCAATATAGCTTTGGAGGACCAACAACACCTGGTAGCCATTAGTCTCAGATATGCTTCCAAGCAGAGTTACACAAAATAGTTGTTTGTAAAAATCAAATTATATATGTTAATAAACAGGTGCATGAACGACAGAGGGAATGTCCACAGGAACAGAAGAGCTTGGATCTAACATATGTATGTACATGCTGAACACTACATCCTTTCCTACAACTTATGATTATGTCCAATGTGCTTTCTGTTCACAATGTTGCTAAACTTCTGTTTTTGTGCACTGATCAATCAAAACATATGTCAGCCTATTCATAGAAATGCCTCTTGAGGTGGCCATTCATGAGAACGACTTTGTTCTTGTGGAATATCGGCTCAGACAAACGAGGTGGCTGCGGGCCATCCACAGAATGATGTCGTTCTCAGGATAGCCGTAGGGAAGACTGTATATCTGTGACACAGTTTGGGAATCACAGAACTCCAACCCTCCCTCTGCAGCCTAACCTCAATCCTCCCATTTCTACAGCCTGATCTAAACCTTCTGCTCTTTGCAGCCTATCCCTAAACCTTCCATCCCTGCAGCCTAACCCTAACTTTCCTCTTCTATGATAAATACCCTCTCTGCAGCTTAAACCTAAACTTCCCCTTCTATGCTCCCTCCCTTCTTCAGTGTCTAACTCTAACCCTAGTCTCCCCTTCTATGCTCCATCCACTCCCAGCTGTCTCACCTAACCTTCCCCCTCTATGCCCTTGCTTTAATTACTTACCTGCTGCAAGAAATCTTCATGGGAACACAGAGAAGTTAAAGGGTTACAGAAGCTCTCTGCGTATAGTCATAGAATGATTTTTGACATACTACTCATAAATTTTTTTTTCTCAGGAGACACTATTTCAAAACAGATACAGCCAACATTTAGCAGTGCAAAATGCATGCCATGTGAACCCTACAGTTCTACACGTGCATCTCAAGGGGCTCTTGGTATGCAATAATGTTTTTTCGTTCCATTTAATTTATGTGCCGCAACCAGGTTGGCAAAAAGAGGTGTGGCTTAGGCAGAGTCTGGGTGAATAAATGAAGATCTGTGCGATTAGAGTTATAATTGTCTCAGTTCTGGGCATGTGCTGTATGAAGTAACGGGATTTAAATGCACAAGGATATATTTACTAAGCGGTAAGATTGCAGTGAGATTGGAAAGTGGGGATGTTGCCCATAGTAATCAGATTTGCGTTCAAATTCTCCAGTGTGTAAAATGAAACTGAGAGCTTGAATCTGATTGGCTGGTATGGGCAACATCCCCACTTTCTAATATCACTGCAGTCTCACCGCTTAGTAAATATACTCTATTGTGTACATGACTTGCATGTGTTCAATAGGTCTGGATCTGCCCATTAATTGGAAAGAAGTGAAGTGAGTATGAGAGAGGGTGGATAGAAACATATATTACTAGTATATGAAAAACAGCAACAGGAGCCAACAACTATAAGGCAAAACAAAAACAACAATAAAAATGGCAAAAGAGACTATAAGCTCATAGTCAATAATATGTTTTCTGCTCTGTTTCAACAAATCAGCAGTATGAATGCACCCAGTCTGATTTAGAAACAGTGCCCACTTATTACATGGCGCTTAGTATGGTACTAGTTTTGTCCAGCAGATAAAATCCTGACTCCAGACATAATCATCTCCTTTTAGACATTTTTATTAACAAGAAATGAGATTTATACGAAGTTTTCTGAGAAACTTCTTGCGACTTTCCCACTGTAAGCAGAGTGAGGAAATTGACTGCCTGACATAGACTTCTCCTCTATCACTCTTCTGTGCTCGTCCAAATCATGAATTCTGAAGCACACCGAGTCAGCGTTATGCAAGATGAAATTATAATATTTACCACAATGGCTTTACCAGGCTCTGACAGGGCACTGCTGTGGGTCCTCTTCACTGCTGGAGGCCGTAGACGAGGGAACTGAAATAATGAGGAATAAATGACCCCAACAGCTATCCTGTGAAGCTGAGCTGATTGAGAATTTCTCTGTGGGAGGGAGCTGGGGGAAAAAACTCCCTTTATTTTATCTTTCTAATCGAATAGAGAGGTGAAAAATGAAGGCAGCTCGAGCCATGGAGAAAAACTGAGTAGCAAATTGCATTTCAGAAGAAAATCAAGTTACAGGGAACAAACTTTTTTTTCTCTATTTTCTAAGGAAAGCAGGAAAAAAGCCTGAAATCAGCCAGTATTTTATGACCAGTGCTTTTAATGGTTTTAACTTATCCACTTTCTCAGCTTTTTTTTTTCTTTCTTCATTTATTATTGCTAGGGGTATATTAAACCTTCATTTATTATTAGCTGCTGTGCTTCACAATTGGGGGCCAGTTATGCCTATTCAGGGGTTTTAGATTGAGATATTCTGTCTTCTTTCCGCATACTTAAACCACTTGACATTAAGCCCCTCATATTGAACATCAGTATATTCCCTTTAAATGTTGCTAAGTATATTGCTGAACTTGCTATTTGACGGCATTAGTCTCCTCTGGGATCTTGCACTGGGTTTTCCCCGCTGTAGCTGTGCTCGGAGTCAGGCGCTGGGTCCAGTCTGCAGTTTGTACAATACTGATTTAAAACAATATTTGAGAATCATTGTGGTGTAATTGTTATCTACTGTATTTGTTATCTTCATATTTTCACTCTTTGCTTTCTTTATAGTATTCAGAATAAATTATAGTTGGTGTCCAGAGATAACCGAAATTTAGTCATTGGACCAGATCCATCCTGAATTCTGCACTCTGGACTGGATCCTGACTTATGTATCATTGAGTGTACGAACGTAAAGTTACAAGTGGGTAAAACCATGATGAATTGCAGGGGGGTAAAATGAATGTCAGTGTTTGCATGCAGGGAGAATACTTTATTTTTGCATTTTGCACACAGATACT
>JABWIB010001453.1:20729-31302 GCA_016617825.1 Platyplectrum ornatum | reverse complement strand
ACGGGTAACTATTATAATGCTTTATTACATTTTAAAATGTCGATATCTTTTATTTTTTGTGGAACCTGTTGTTTGGGACGTCTGTGCCAATGTCACCAAAAATTACGAGTGGGGGAAACCATGATAAATTGTAGGGGAGGTAAAATTAATGATATTGCCTATATTCTTTATTTTTGCATTTTGCACACAGATACTGACCAGCGTTACTGTTACACTGTTATTACACTTGGGCTGGAAACATCATCTCTCAACTCTAATACTGTTTTAAATACCCTGCAATTAAAAATGGTTTTGCAGGTGGGATTGTGAATGCCATCCATTCTTCCTGCGACAGCTTGAAATATTGTGAAAAAAGCTTGAGGCAGTGCTAAAGATTGGNAAGGTTTAATGACTTTCTGTAATATCAAGCCCCCTTTGTAACATTATAAGAAACAATGCAATTAATCTGGCATAGTGGTGAAAGGTTTTTTTTTTATCTATTATTTGGTTAAGGATAGTTGGTGGACACAGTGGAATGTATTGTGGGTTGAGTGCAATATGTTCTTATTTATTAATGTATTTAGGAAAGTATCAGTTATTAGCTATGGAATTGGGACAAGTACCACCTAACATATAATGCACTCGACAGACTGATAGCCCCTGGTCTTATTGCCACAGGCCCCCCAATGCCTTAATCCAGCTCTGCCACCAGTGTTGCTAGGTTTAGAAAAACCTAGCACCAGGTCTCTTTTACCATTATTATTCATCTTTCTTTCCCATTTATACACTCTCTTATTTGCTCATTAAAATGCATATGAATATTCACATTAACATGGTACTATAATTTTATTCACATCGTTTTCACAAGTCATGCATCTCAAGGTGTACATTATGCAAACAAGAAATTAATATATAGTTCATTCATTTTTATGTGTTTTATGCTCTTCACATATTTATTTTATGTATTAGTTTAAATATATGGATCACATGCATTTATTGCACATTGTCGACCGTCGTCAATGCTGGAAAATGACTGCAGGTAACATACCTGTTTATATGTCCAAGCAAGCTCCCTAAGTTCATCATCTGATAAATCAATAAGCAGATAAGGCTGCAGCTTAGGGTGCTGGACTGCAGGGGGACTCATAGCACCAACCCGTCATTTTCCAAGGGGTTGCTGGAATAAAAAGTTAGGTTACAGTTTTTATGTAGCCTGGGTCGGTGCTAGGTCTCTAGGCACCCTAGACAAAGTTTCAGCCTTATGGCTTCCCCCTTTCACCAGGTGCCTGTCAATCAAAGTCATGTGCATCGAATTAGAGAGTCAGGGTGTCTTAATCTAAATGAATGGGTAGGGCATTTGAGCTTCTGATTGACCTACACCATTTTTCTGCTCCTCTGCCTGCAGAACCTGACATGAGAGCATTAGGCTCCTTGAGCTTCTGTAGCATTCTGTTATATTATAGAACAGTGGTTCCCAAACTTATTCAGTTGAGCCACCCTTAGGTTCTCCATAATTTTTCAAGGCACTCCTAATACAAAATTATTTCTAATTTTTTAAGCTTTAAGCATTTAGGTAAAGACAGAAATACTTCTGGTTGATATCAAATCTTGTGTTGCTCCTACACAAGACATAAAATTGTGCACTAGCAACATGGCACCACATCGGAAAAATCAAGTTGTGGCACCCCAATGAGAGTGTCGTGGCACCCCAGGGAGCCACGGCACACCATTTGGGAGCCACTGTTATAGAAGCTTAGGAGCCTAATATTTATATATCAGTGCCCTGCTCCACTTTGGAGGGGGAGGCAAATCGGTCTCACACCAACCCATGTTCTATTGGCCCTGCATGCTGCCTATACCCATTGACAGAGGGGCTGCCTGTTTCAGTTGAATTTGCTCTAAACTAGAAATATCGGCGAGGCATTAGGGAATTAGTCAACTTGAAATAGCAAACTGAAGACCTGTAATAATCATGAGCTTTAATATTTTTGTTGCAGACTGAACGAGTCTGTTAGATGTCTTTCAGATGTTGGAGACCTACATTTGTCTTCTTGATGGGTTAGTTCTTAATATAAACATTTTATGTGGCCCAACATTGGGACCATCGTTGTTTAGACTAGAGTAAGGTCCACAGCAGAAACCCTTGAACATTGGCTGATGGATAATCCTATGATTGGTCCCTCCTAAAGGCAACCTGATCATTTTCGAGCCCTTGGTCATATTTCTTTTTCAAACTTCTTTTTGATTTGTGGGAATTCCTGGGGGTATAATGCATTTCTAATTATAATAAGTCTGATGTGCACTTCAATACACAGCCGAAAACAATAAAAAATAAATGTGAAAGCTCTGGTTTTCTCAACACTTATTTTTACCAAAAACCTNTAAATCTTTCCAGCAGCAGCAGTTAATCTATATGCATTTTCTATCTTTTTATTTTTTTTATCTCTTTTTGCATATTTCTTGTCAGTCTGATGGCTCCATGTCTTCACAGGAACAGGCATTAATTAGCAAAACAAATACAGCTCGCTGCTCCAGATAAATTACATTTTTATATCTGATAACGCTTCTGGGAGCATTGTATCATATACATGCTGCTACTGAAACTCTAGATTCTCTTGTAATTTTTTTTTATGTTTCCTCATGCTAAAATGAGAATTATGTTTCCTGTTCCTCTCTGTGACTTTTTCATTAGGATTATCATATTGTGTATCAAGGTATCCAGTATATCTATTTAAAGTTTTCTGTAAATATTCTTTTCCTATATAAATGGTCCACAAGGCTAGTATTTGTTCAAGTTTCAGTTAATCAAGAGCTAAAGTCTTTTTTTCTCTCTCGATCTCTTTCTCTCTCTAAATGGTTTAAGCATTGATTCATTCACCTTTCATTAAAACAGGAAAATTCCACCATACGGCATGCATAGTCACTTTCTCACTGCGGGAACCCCGATAGTTGGGACCCTGCAGTGTAAGGTGTCCGGACAGCGCAGCACATAACACTGTGTAGGTCCTACAAAGTGTTATGTGCCTACATTGTAGGCAGAATGTAAAGACTGGCAATCACATTATCTAAGTTGCCAGCCCTTACGATGTCATTCGCCATGGCCGCGGCACCCCAGTGATAGTGTCGCATCGCTTTTGGGAGCCACGCATGGGCGTAACTACCACTATAGCAGCCATAGCGATAGCTATGGGGTCGCTGCCCTAGGGGGCCCGCTGGCTCCATTGTTGGACTTACTGTTTCTTATTGTCTTTTATGTATTTTACCCCATGTTTGTATATATTCTATATATATATATGGAGACTTAGGAAAGACTCAATTCCCTAAATGCTGCCAAGACCATCCATGAGAAGGGAGAGCAATACTTTTTTTTACACGTGGCCTTAAAAGAACACCATGGAGTGTAAAGCTTAATGTATGCATTAAATACAACAGTGAGGCCATGCTGCACATTAACATATAAGCATATATTCCAGCCATCTAGACTTCTATATTATTAGATTCTGTTTAGGAGTGGACCCCATACACCATCACTTTAGAGAGAGGGTGTACGTGGCTGCTATAAGACATGGAGGTGGTCTGCGCTCACAGTGGTTATGCTACCTCTGAAAGCACCCACTCCTCTTCTAAAGAACCAGACATGAGCTTTTTTGAAAAAGACGTTGGGAAGGCAGAGATTGGGCGCGTCACAATGTTGAGATAGGGGTATGGGGTGTGAGAAGGGTTGCGTGATTATAGCCCTTCTGGGGAATATCTTTGGTGGTGTTTGATTTATTGGGGCTGTATTTGGAGGGGGAAAGAAATTAATAAAGTGGAACCGACAGAACAAAGTCTAAGCCTAAGCCTTCATAACGTCTTTTTCAATAATTATACTTAGGTGCCGTGAGACACCTTAGGCAAGTAGGGCAGCTCCTTTTAAGATACCAGACACCCAAATACCAGAGCGCTACAACCGTACCGTATAGATTCAGCCTTCCCAACGTGTTTTTCAATAATTCTACTTAGGTGCCGTGAGACACCTTAGGCAAGTAGGGCAGCTCCTTTTAAGATACCAGACACCCAAATACCAGAGCGCTACAACCGTACCGTATGAGCTTTTTTGGTCCACATTTATGGCGTCTTACAACACCTATTCACATTCTTGTCTGGGGTGGACTTTTAATCGTGCTCTTCCTTTGGCTAACTCTATACAAGTTAAATGTTGTTTTGGGTAGATGATTACTTGACCTGTGCTGTTCCCCAGGGGGTTAATGAGTTTTTGATATGGGGCCATATAGTGGTTTGCTGGGACACACAGGGTGGTTCTCAGGTTCACCCCTATTTGTGTGCCATTAGTTGTTCACAATGTTAAAATACAGGAAAAAAGGGGTATGTCTGTCTCATGTGTTATAACAAATATACTGTATAGCATAAGACATACCTGGCAATAAGCTGCATCAATATGATATCTTACTATAACTCATATCATACTATAACTTTATACAAGAACCGAAAAATTTAAGGCACATTGCAAGACATATAAATTATATTTTAACACAGACAACTGATACATACTAGCATCTGAGGATGGCTGATATGGTTCAGAAGTAGCTCATCTTCTGTCACAGGTGGTCTACGTCTTTCCTGCATAGGCTCTATATAGGCTAATTCATCTTATGGAAACCGGTCTGGTGATACAGAGCATATTTTGAATGAAAAAATAAATGGATTTGTGATGAGAGAGAGGCAGGGAAATAACATCTGCATTTGCAGATATTGCAATATGGACAAAGGGCACTCTGGAATGAAAGCTAAAAAGAAATGTATTTAGATGCTTACATAGAAAGGAGAACAGCACTTTAATGTTGTTGCGGCAGTTTCTGGGAATTGATGCTTTGATGAAGCACCTGTTACCACAATTTTCAATACACAATCAAATCAGATCTTTTAAATGGTTTTCAAAAGTTTAATTTATTATAACTAAATGAAACAATTGCCTTGCTTTCTTTTATTTATTTTTTTATTTTTTTAAACCAAGTTTAATCACATAGAGATTGCTAGTATACATGGGCCAAATACAGTCTGGACTTAGAAGTGGGAAAGGGGACATGTAACTTCAATCTCCCACCCCTTAATAGTACAGAGTTCTGAACACTTACATGCTCAGAACCATATGTTAAGTTTCCAATGCAGACCTTCTTAACCCACTGCCCTGATACACTTAACCCACTTAAGCCCCTGTTACACTTATTTGAATGGCTAACAGTCTACAGTGCAGTGATTGTCCATAGGCAACTATGGCTATGGCCATAGGTAACTTACGTCCTATATATACATGTAGATGAAGCATAATTAAGGACCATGACCTAAATTCACTAAGCAGGGAGTTTGCAGGGGAATTGAAAAGTGGGGATGTTGCCCATAGCAACCAATCAGATTCGAGCTCACATTCTCCAGTATGCAAAATGAAACTTGAGAGCTTGAATCTGATTTTTTTAAAAATTCCCCTGCAAACGCCACACTTAGTGAATTTAGGCCCACATCTGATACGAAATGCTGCATTCTATGTGTGTGCATTCACATGGCCTGCCCTTCCAATATGGGTCTAGAACCTCTGGATTCAGACTTTCGTACATGGAATGTTTTGAAACAGCCTTGGCCAGGCTTTTATGTACAGTAGCATGCAGACATAATGCAGGAAACTGTGTATACTAGAGTAGCATCACTAGAGTTGATATCACCTGGTGTGGTATCCAATGGTCTTACCCCCTTGGACCGAGCATCACACCAGATGGGATACAGCATAAGCCTAGTGGGGCTTAAAAGAAATCTACTGTACTTCAATTTGCCTTTCTTCCCTGCGGAAGAAATGTCTTACTGGCCGTTTTGCCTGTTCTTCTCTCCTCCGCAGCCCCCCGCTCGCTTACTGATGTGATCTAAGAGTCACTCCAGAGTCACTGTGATAAGACAAAGCTGGGGAGGAGATGGGAGGAGATGAGAGCACTGATCTGCTCATACATTAATACAGTGCCTGGATGGCCATTGCTATTAATAATGCTCTGAGCTAGCCAGGCACTGTGGACCTGATCCAAACCTGCGTGCAAACTGCACCCATCTGTGGCTTTGCGCAAGAGAGGGGTGTTCACTCACCTTTCCCTCCCTAACACCTATATTTTTACATTTCATTTCATTGTTCTATGAACGGTGCTGCAGCATCTTTTTAAGAAAAATTTCCTGTGTCCTGATGTCCTGCAAGAAGATCCGAAGTCTGGACTTTGCTTAATTCAGAAATGAAGCAATCCGCCATGTGCGTATCCCAGAATTGTCTTATTGTGCATACACTGGGACCACACTAAAGAGAACGGCGGCAGGTAAGTTTATGTTCTTTATTATTTTCTCTATCTACCGCCCTCTAATAACATATATTAGAGGGAGCATATTAGAGGATTAATAGCTTAACGCCATCTTGAGATGGCATTGGATTACTGCTCGGAGCCGGATGATAAACTCTTTAAGCGGTGACCTGCTATCCAACGCTGGAATTGCATTAGTCTGGATTTCCCGCAGCGGTGTAACTGCAGTGAGTGCAATAGTAATAACCACCTAGGGGACCAGTAGTGGGTGCACCCACTTTAGTTACGCCACTGGCTTGCGCTGTTATCACTGCCATTAAATAATAACAATTGTACTGAATGTGCCAACAAGCATAGGTTTTTTTTCCACTAGCTAATATTCTGTCTTAAGTCACATTATAGCCTTTGACATTTCCAAGTCCAACAACGTAAATCATTTTGTATTTTAAAAAGGAAGTAAATTATAACGTTCCCATGTGAACTTTTCCTTTATATCTGAGCTCTGATGGAATCTGTATCTGTCCTTTATATTAAACAACACAAATGTGAATTAAGTGTCTCCAAAGCATCGGTGTGTGCGCGATTAAAATGCACTGTTTGTTTTAGTTAAGCACAACAGTCATAGAGAGTTACAGGGCAGTGAGCTAGAAAATAGCATTTACAGAAACAACAGCCCCTCCGCCAATTTCCGTGACCTTTCCAAACCTAATTATTTCACACTTTGCCGTTTGCTCATAGGCAACAGGAGAGAGATATGAAGAGAGGGACAGCGGAAGAGAGGAACGACAGGGTGAAAATAGACTGAACGACAGCGCGGGGCTGAGATGGAGATAATGATGTAAAGGTGTAGAACAATGCAGGCAGACAATCAGATACATTTTTAGAGCTGTGGTAAATGAAAAAAAAAAAAAGCTGCAGCAGTTTGAATCGTTTCTGAGATAAGTTGATGACTGGAAAACATAAAGTTAAAATGCAGAGATAAGGAAACAATATACAGACACAGAATAGGACAGGACATAAAAGAAAAAGAAAAATACTATGTCAAAGACAAGAAAAGGAGGAATTGCCTATATGATGCATCCGACCACATATAAAGATTTACTCAATTACTGAATGAAAATGTTCATTGTGGTGGTAAACTGCTTTTATCTAAAGTTTTTGAAGCACCTCTGAGGCAAGTTCTTGATTATTTATTTGCATGGAAACAATAACAGAATGCCGTCAGCTATCCAATACGACCCAATAATTGCTTATCTAATGTACTGTACTGTCAGAGCAGGGACTTATGAGTGTAAAGTCAGACTCCATAGTAGAACTCAAGAAATGTCTAATGATGTCTTTCTGAGCTACTGAAGCCATCTCGTAGATGAGCTGAGATGAGGAACGGGTCTAGTCGGTGCCAGGCACTATAATTACTTTTTGAGCGGGCCTTGCCATACTGTCAGGGCTGCCAAGAGAAATTCTGGGCCTCGGTACAGGAACTTCCTGGGGCCACATCATTTTCACATCACTGGGGTGCCCCCTTGAAAGCATTCCTAGCAGGTTAAAAGCAGTAGACCTTCAGAAATTAATATTTCTGAATATGTGTGTGTGTGTGTGTAATATATACTGTATAATACCGCCGCCTCTCCTCCCACCTGATCATCACCTTCAACACTTGCATCCAGGACTTCACCCAAGCTGCCCACTCTACTGAAATGACCTAACTCAATCCTGAAGGCTATCCAACACCCCTCAAAACCCACTTATTTAAATGAATGACATTGATAGTATACAGTAGTAGCATTCTGTTAGTTCCTTACGGGGAGACAGTGTTAAGCCTGTGTATCCACCTAGTTTCAGGCTGCAGCAGCAGGCTCTAAAATCATCGCCTCTCTCTGAAGGGAAGGAATGTCTTCATGCAGGATACACTGTAAATTGTTATGGTCAGGCTTGAGTAGAGCAAAGTCACGGACTACAGGCTGCACATTCTCATTACATATACGAGCAGCACTCACTGCAGATCGCTCTCAGTGTAGAGTGAAAAAAGGGAGCAGCAACATCAATCACAAGCACAGGCCCCCTTGCAGCCTGGGCCCGGGTAAATAGTACCACCTCAAGCCTCTTTTTCAGCGGCCATACATCTACAAATTATGCACATAGAAACAGAGCCATATCCTGAGGGTTGAGACTCCTCTACCCTCAGGTCCCACATTTCGTGCCACAGCAGCCATTACAGCAAAAAGTTAAAAATAATATATGTTTAGCAAGTGGTAACATGGTGGCAGCCATATTTTCAGCATGATACTCTCTCATAAGGTCAACATAAAAAGAATTCAAATTCATAAATTTTTTGTTATTTTGAAATTAAAATAAATTTTTTAGCTTGTCCTTAACTCTGTCTTGTGACATCTCTACCAAGCTTTCCCTCTATTTTCTCTTCTTCCTCTCCATCCTTTGCACTCTGTCATCTTTTCTTCTGTCCCATCTGTCCCTCAGCCTGCTTCAATTCCACTCTGACTTCTATTCTTCTCTTCTGCCTGACTTCTTTTTCTCCCGGAGTTATCTATGTCTGTGGTGCTGCTTCATTCTGTGGTAAGTAATTAGTTGGTAATTATTCATTAGGCTTACAGTTAGCTTTAGGTTGTGGCTAGGGTTAGGAGTAAGTGTTGGCGTAACAATACATTTTCTGACAGGTCTTCTGACATGTGCCTTCAAGAGAATGCATAATTCAGCCCAGTCTTAGCATTGTCTTCCATCAAGCCTGGGCTTCTTCAGAGGCTCATCGGACTGTTTTCTATCATTGGTATCCATCTCCTAGTATAGATATACACTTTTAATGGGGTGTCTTTTTATAGGCTTTGTTATGTCGTGTATTTTTATTGATACAGTAAAGATATTGTCATTTATTTATACATTGTTTTGTGCCTCATTCCCTTTTCACATGTGTTATACATGTGGTTTCTCTACAATGAATGAATGTTGAAGGACTTCAGTAGATCTCTGGTCTTTGAGAGAGGACTTGCTCCACATGAAGGAATCTCACTACAAAGACTTTTTTGTATGCCACTGTTAAATCATTTATTACACTGCTTTATTTTGCTCATTGCAAACCTTAGCAATACACCAAAAACGCTGAAGCAGGGTCAGATTAAGATTGGCAGTGGCACCTGGGCTAATAAACTGTGGGTTCCCCTGCTGAACACACATATAAATATACACATATATATTAAACAAGAGCAAATTACATGTCCAGTCTCTATTTATGACCCTTTTATATGTGTCCCTTCTTCACTTCTGTCCCTTGTAAGTATCCTAAACTTGTCCCCCTGGTATCTGTCTCCATTTTCTGCTCCATGTCATTTTGCAGAGCCTCCCTTTATGTGTGAGGTATCTGACCTTGATTGCAAGTATATGCGTCGGAATGGGGGGGGGGCAATGGGGCAAAGCGATTTTTCTCAAATGTGAAGGGGTCGCTCTTCCTGCCTCCCTCTGAAGCGCAGTCAGCCACTGCAGCTCAGTGGAAGCACTCCAGTTATTGGAGGGGGCGCCATAAGGGTAGGTGTTGGTGAGGGCACCGTGATAGAGGGGAGGTGGAATCCGCAAGCAGGATGGAGTCTAGCCCCCCATTAGAAAAAGTTCAGGCGCCGCTAATTCAAGATATCATGTAAGAGGAGGAATAAAAACAAATGCCCAAAAAAGGAACATGTTAATGGAAAAGTGGAGATGTTTCCCATTGTAATCAGTAAGATACCGGTTAACATTTCCTGCATCAGAAGTATAATGGCTTAAAACATTTTACTTTTCATCTCTTTTATGCAAAGAAATAAATACAGACCATAAGAGGAATTAAAACATCTATTTTTTGTATTTCTAAGTTTCGGTCCTTAATTATTGATTTATTTTTTTATATCTTTTGTTTGTTTTATTTATTTATTTCCAGAGGCCACACAATGCAGGAACACTAATTACACCGGAGCCTGCTAGAAACATCTGTGATTAATAATTGCTTTAGGTTGTTTGACTGGTCTTCTCTTTGTCCAATTTCTACGATCCTTCACATCTAATAAAAGTTATTGCAGTTCCTTTGTTATTATTTTTGAACCTAGAGGTCACTGTTTGTTGCAAACGTACATGCTTAGTTTTGAAACAGATTTTTTTTTATCTTGTCAAAGGGATACAAAGGACAGAAGTGCATCCACCAATTTTTATTTATCAAGCTAAAAAAATTAAGGTTTGGGTTTTATATATATATATATATATATATATATATATATATATATATA
>JABWIB010001452.1:49447-61375 GCA_016617825.1 Platyplectrum ornatum | reverse complement strand
TATATATATACATATATATACTGCTTCAGCATAGGTACATTCTCAAAGCCGGGTTGAGAATATATTTCATTTACTTTTTAAGACGTTCTTTCCTGCAGTGATCAGACATGATTATGGCAAATATAATTGAGATATCTAAAATAAAGAACTTGTTTAAACGTCTGTACAGAAAACAGAAAAGAATGCAAGAACTCCCATTTCGTTGGCAAGTGGAAGACTGGATTTGGCTAACAGTGTAAAACATGGGTTCTCAATCACAGCCCTCCAGCACCACTAACACTAACGAGCTGGATATGTGCATGGTCAGAGGTGGCCCAAGGCATAGGCGGTATAGACGGCATAGGGACCCCGCGTCTACTCTGGACACACTGGCGTATAATTCTGCAGAACATGCACCCCTGTTCATGGTGACCCTTCTGAAGTGATTGTGCAGATACACGCTACAAAACCTGTGCCCAAAATAAGCATTATCAAGAGCTCTATCAAATTCTTTACTAAGATTTACTACTTCCTGAGCCACCTGGCCACTCCTAATGAAGTAACACCTCTTCCCATCTGCTGGTATCCCATGAAATCTCTTCTTTTTATTCTACAGATTTACCTGTCATTTCATCTTATAGAGGTGAATAGGCTTTGTGGCTAATGTTTATTTTTTTGTAGAATACGTATGTCTTATATTTTACTATCTGACTATTTTTGAACAGTCACTGAATAAAGAAAAGCTTGATTAACAATACATTTGCCCTATATTTATGGTACTCAAGTACATTTATCCCTTGGCATATATTAAAATAAAGGCATGTTATTTCCTACCCACCTCCTTAGAGCAGTGTCTGATTTGAATGATGACTTTAATATTTCTGTGCAGACAGTTTCTCTAAAACACATATAACTAGTGTAACAAACAGTGTATGTCTTTATGGATTGTCACTACAGTACACTGGACATCTAATATACTGAATGAACGCAACATGAAAAATCAATGCGGATCACACCCGGGTGCACTGCTTATTTATTTGTTTTAACATGACGAGTAATTAGTTTCTGTAAAATGTATATTGACCTTCACACATGGCTGCTGGATATAATGGTGACTTGTGGTGACAGGACAATCGATGTCCCTCAGGGTGACTTTACAGGGTGCTATTGGTGCTGGACACCACTTGATTTTATGTACACTACAGTATGTTCCCTTGAAATAAAGGAAGACAGGTCTCATGTTTACTGACCTAGGAAAGTAGATTAATCCAACCCAATCCATGCAACAGGAAGAAGTGACATATACAGTATGATAAGTGTAATGAATTTGCTTCCACTAATATTTACTCCATTTAGTCACTATGAAAAATCAGCCCGGCGTGTGACTTGAATACAGATCATACATGGCTGAGTGTGACATTTCCTAGTGTAGACATGGAATTAGAGCATAATGTGTTACAATCTGTTTTAGTAGCCAGTGGGAGGAAAAACATGACATTAAGTAGAAGACCTCTACAAGGAGCCAATGGGTTGGTGACCTTTATATAAAGCAGCTAGTGATTGACACAAGGTAGCACCCTCAGCTTTTATTTTCAGAGCCTCGCTTAAAGGGCTTTATCTCTTTATCTTTATCTAAAGGCTTTATTTTATGGAAGGGCTGGTACACAAACAAAACAACACAAATCGTTAGATCCAGACATAAACTTCAAATTTAAATCAGAACTATATAGTATAAGATATACTCTAAACTAGACTCTACATATAAGAAGGTAATAATACACGAATTAAATGCATATTGCGAGTAATAAAGAGTGATGGCTTTAATAAAAACTAAAAATACAAAAATATTTAGCAATGTATATATAAGGAGAAGGGTAGAACTGTATGGTATTATCACAAGGGTAGAATGATAGTTAATTAAACCAATTGATCGGGTTCACTAAGGGGTTTTTTTTCTCTCCTCTTTCTTTTTTCTCTTTTCTTTATTCTCTCTTTCTGATCTCTTCTGTCTTCCATTGAGTCCCTTCCCCTCTCTCCTTTTGGTCCCCTCTAAGAAGTGGTAAAGACAGGTGGAAATATTCCCAGGCAGCTGTTATGAGATACGTTATACGCAGTCCCAATTTATGGGCACAATTAGGGTGTATAGGTGGAGGAGGCACTGGTTAAGCAGATATATGAATTCACATTTGTAATGAAATGGTACTATGTAATTTGAAACATGTAATATGTAAGACACTTTTTTTGTATTTGCACTAAGTATGTATTGTATATTAATGTATTTGTATATGTTGAAAAAATGCAAATAAAAATGTACTGAATAAAAAAAAAAGCGGTGAGTACATAAAGAAAAGAGGAAATTTGGGTTCAACAAAGTTGTGAATGAACAGTAACATTAATAAGAGAATGGACAAGTGTTAGAGAAAGCAGACCAGGGTTCCTTTGGTTAGGGGACTAAGATGAGTTCTCCAACAGTCAATGGAAGGAATGAACCTCAGTTAATAAATAACAGTGGATTTCAATATGTTGGTGATGAAAAGGTTAAACTGTAATATTTACATACAGTAAGTGGGGAAGAGGTCCTTGTGGCAACATCCCCTGCACCTAAACTGTTGACTGGAAACAGGGTTATACACAGGCAAAATGGCTAAAAAGAATAGTCCCCCGACCCCCAACTACCAGCATACAGATTGCAGTATACTGATTGGTGGATGTGTCACACCTCAGGGGTAACACTTAAATTAATTGGATGAACAACCCAGGGAGACGTGATGGGCTGCCACATTGATAACACCAAACCCTGCCAAAGACCACCCCAACCGGATACTAACCTAAGCTAATAAAGGAGGGGCGGGATAGGAAATCTAACCTGACTGAAGGATAGTTTCATTTATTTATCCCAAATCCAATAAACACACACATCCAAAGGAAAACCTGGCTCTGACTTAATGTTTATATGTTGCAAACTGAATAATAATATAAAAACAAAAGACATATGAAGTTTTGTTATATTTCCAATTGTTATCAACATATTCAAACAGACATGATGTGCACAACAATTCAACTACTTAAATAAGTCATTTTGGGCAACACAGTAAGTCTAGTTACCAGGTTTCACTGGCGACTGCTTATGGCCTATGCAGCCTTTGACATCTGTGTCTGTACAATGTAAAGATAAGTGATAAATACCCTGCGCTAAAGGTCTGCCAAACACTTAAAAAAATAGAGTTCACCTAACTCTAATAAGGTAGGTATAACCCACCACAAATCTGTGTCTGTACAGCAAGCTACCCCCACCACACCATGGGATGTACTCAGGACGGAGATAGAGGATTTCAAATGGCAATGATGTATGCTTTCTGACTCCCGGGACCAGATGTCACGACAGGATTGACCTTGTGCTTTAGATCAGAGCAGCTGCTGTGTGAAACCCCAGACTATGTTAACAGACTCAGGGGGCTCTCCATCAAGTTCAGGGACCCAAACTGGATCAACAAGGAGGAATACTGTTTTCTACATAGTTCTCTCACTTCAGACTCCCCCTCATCAGTGGATGAGACACTGCTAGCATCTTTCTAGACCTCCCACTCCTTCAATTCAGGTGTTGTTAAATGGCAGTGATCATCCCTTGGCTCTTGCTGGGAAAAAGTCAAGGCCCAGTCTGAAGTGTTATATTGTGCATCTCCCCAGTTTTCTAGCTCCAGAACCTCATCCGGTTCCAGCAAATACCGGTAGTCCCAAGGTCTGTCCTGATATGATGGTGTGTCTTCATCCTGGCTTGACTGCAATCTTACCAACCATGTCTCTCTATGACATGCGCCACACGCTTGTTCTTTTCTATGGTTACTGTGGACTCGTTTCAACACTTGTCCCACTTCCACTGGTTCCTCAACTCGGGTGACATTAGAGTACTCCGTGTACACACCGAGAGGAGATTGCTGCTTACATGGGCCATTATAACTGAACAGGCTCCGCTCCTCTACATTCGCTTCAAAGTATTTGGTGCCTCCACCACCCACCTCTGGACCACATCTCAGTCCATGGGATCTGTGATTCTCTTCCTTCTCACTTCCATCTCACCCAATATGGCTCACTCATATGAACTCATAAAGCAGAATCCACCTCATGTTCTAGTAAACCATGGTACCGCGCCATAGTTTGATGTTATCCATCAGTGCCAGTTGCATTCAGTCGAAATGTCACCCCGCTCTCCCATTTTCCCGCTCTACACTTGTCTTATAAAGATTTTTCCTCAGGTGCCACCACCAATCACAAAACAGCATTTACAATATGACCTTATCAGATAAACTACGAATACCAGTAAGTCAGATTAGACTTCAAATTTAAAATGAGAGATACCAGGGGTTAATACCTCCAGGGGTTACCCCAAGGACGTAGAAGTCAGATTTGGGGTGAGGACCATTTTTATGCAACAGGTCCAATATCTTTTACAGTATGAAAGAAAAGAAAATCTGCTGCAACTGGACACACATTTTAATTGTGCAGGGGATTGAGTGGTTGGGGGACAGGGGGGGGGCAGTTTTTTTTTAGCAAGACAGTGGGGTAGAGTGGGCAGTTATTAATCCAGCACACAGGCCATCATTAAAAGGCCTGTGCCAGTAAGGCAACAGTTGGAGCAATGCCACCCAATCTGTGGCCAATTACAGCTGTACATCTATGAAGTTCACTAGAGGTAAACAGAGGCATATCTCCCCCTTGGACAGGATGGCACTCACCAGGGGTGCGGGCCAAAAGGAACATGTCCAGCTGTGCCCGCGTAGGCCAGGGATACTGTAACTATAACAGCCTTGCAGGGCCGAACCTGAAAACCTACTGATACCCTGATCACATTGCAGACACAGCAATATCCCAGGATATTGGCTGCCTCTAACTCAAGTTCTCCACAGACCTGGGAACCTGGGAATTTTTTTTTTTTTTTAATCCACACAAAAACCCAGGTAGTCACATTCACGGCCACCCATGCCGGATCCAGGATAAACCCTGCAAAAATCCTGGGTTCACAAGCTGGGTCTGTAGACATGGGTATTTGATCTAAATATGATCATTATAGGTAGGATTATAGTATTAATGGCTCAGTATTGTTATATGATCAGAATTGTATAATTCCAATTGATTTTAAGAAGTCAGTGGTAAAACCTCCTTTTCCATTAAAATTTACATTTACAATACTAAGCAAAACCATGATTCAATATACTTAAAGAAGCTGTAGTCCCATCTTACTATTCTCAAAGGACATTTCATGTTACAAACTACATAAAGAATATACATTGTTTTAGGCCACAAATGTTATATGACTTTTACATTGATTTGAGAGCAATGTATAGGGCTCAGTGTATAAGGGGGTACGTCATACTGTCACTTCTCCACTGGATTTAATTGAATAACTATAAATCTCCATTCACTTCTATTATTTTCTGTTTCCATACCATACCACATATATCTAACAAGACATCTTGCAGTGACTTTTGACATTGCAATTCCATAATGAATACGACACATTTCTATATAAATTCATAGTAATGCTACAGTATAAAACATGCAGTAAATATAAATATGCACACTTACCTCTCAGCGTCTGCTGCAGAGAGCAGTGGAAACTGTGTCAGAGATAGTTGGGATGCTTTGGGCGTAATGAGCAGGGACTTGCTGGGAGCCTGGTGACAATAGATTCGGGCAGTGTGAGAAATGNCTGCTGATGCCAAAGGTCTGTCACTGCCCAGATTACAATTTGGTTTTGGGGCATTGACTTTCAGAATGTATCCCATCATGCCTCTGGGCAACATCACATTTACAGACATAGAAAAAAAAAACCAGTAAGTGTTTGTGACACAATGAAAAGCCGGATGAGGGGGAAGGGGTGGCAGGGCAGGGTGGGTACCTTCAGCTCTCTGCTGTAGAGCAATGATGTCTCTGCAGAGAATATTGAAGTTTGGGGTCCCATCTAAAGCTTTGATTTTGACACCTACTTTTTTGACATTTTTATACTACTGGTGAATCACAGCTACTGTATGATGTATAAAAGCAGGTCACACACAAGGACCTGATGTACTGATATACCTTGGAGCACAACAGTGTAATATGTCAATGTTTACCTTTAAAGTCAATACATATTATGGAACAGGGCTGGAAGTGGGGGTGTATATGGGGGTATGTCATATTGTCACATCTCCCTCTGATTAAAACTCTAAATCTCCATTCACTTATATTATTTTCCATACCACCACTCCTACATATCCACTTCAACCACTAATATGGAATAAAAACAACTGAATTACCGTACTAAGATTAAGCATTTTTAGTGGGACAAAACCACCCCACAATGGTTTGTAATGTGGAGATGGTTTAGCCAATATTAAAAACAGGGACCTTTTTAGGGATAATTGGGTGGCGCTTTCATGTACATCGCATGTGCATTTAGCAGATATGATGTATCAGAGCGGTATAGGTATATGGCCAGCATTAGATTAAGACATTAGATTAAGTCTAAGGTAAACATTATCACATCAGCACAAGTTATATGTGTGCATCTGGGATCAAATTCATTGTGAATTCAATATTTCAACATTTAAAATTCAATATTTTATTGTGAATTTCCTTTGCACCATTAAATCCCATTTGTTACCTGCAGTATCACGGTTCTCCACAAGATGGTGATGTAGACAAAGCAAATGCAAATATATTCATTTTTCATATTGCTGTAGTTATTTCACATCAGAGTTATTATCTCCATAAATGACCATTTATACTGCACAAAATAATGTAACAAATCTTTAGTTGGGGAAACATAAGTCGTCATTTTCGCTATGTATTTCAAATTCAATTTGGTCAATGTTTCATGTCATGACTGGTCCAGACTTCTCACAGAGGGGTCATATTGAGTTTGTTCTTAGGGACTTAATAATAAAGGTCTAGGGACAGATGTTTCACGTTTCACTTGGGAAAAACCATGTAGAATTGCAGGGGAAGTCAGTCGTATTCTTTACTAAACTGCGGGATTGGAAAAAGGGGGATGTTGCCCATAGCAACCACAGATTCAAGCTCACATACTCCAGTATGTAAAATGAAACTGAGAGCTTGAATCTGATTGGTTGCTATGGGCAACATCTCCACTTCTCCAATCATGCAGTTTAGTAGATTTATGACAGAGAGTACACTAGGAGAACTCTTGATGAGATAACATGAGCAAGAGCTTGGGATCGTATAGAGTATCACACAGGGAGTAACAGGGGTTCAGGTGCATGAGGCTGGAGAGATTAGGGAGAGCCTCTGGATGTCTCACCTGCGCTGGCTCTGACGCTGATGCTGGGAAGTTGCTAGGCAACAGCACCAGAGGACAGACACGGACAGCAGGACATGAACTGTGATGGTGTTGATGTGTTTACACCAGGGGGGGAATTCACTAACTGACAATTTCTGCAGAGATTTCATCGTCAGCGTTCGTCAGTGATCTGAAATCGTCANTGACTGGTGATGTATAGTATTCAGTAAGTGACGATTTGTATTGACGATGTATAATGTCTGACGAATGCTGACGATATCCATTGACGAAAAAACGGGTATTCGGCAGGCAATATTGCACTAAACTGACGTATACACTGACAGTATTCAGTAAGATCGTCATGTCGAATTCACATAATGAAATCACCATGGCCAATTAGAAGTCTTGTTACTGGTAATTATTGTTAATCAAGTGCAATTTATGGCACATAATATTTATGTGTCAATGACTATATAAACTTGTGCCTGGGCAATTTCCTCAGAGGTGTTTGGAGCTTGGTAAGTTCAGGAGAGTGGTTTGTGGTTGGATTTGAGAGTGGTATATTTATTAGTGACTGTTGTAGCTTCCATTTTTATGAATGGGCAAACAAGCTTTCGGTGCTGTATGAGTGGCTTTATATAGTGCTCCTATGGAATTCTCCACTCTCTGCTGACGATTGGCCTTTTGACGATTTTTACAAATCGCCATGACGATGTGTGGGTGAATACAATATTCGTCAGTTAGTGAATTCCATTTTTGTATCCATTGTATTGCAAAAAACGTCACAGCGATATCACATTGACGATCTGAAAACGTCAAACAAAATGACGAAAAAAAAAACATTCGTCACTTAGTGAATACACATTTGTGGAAATCGTCAGTTAGTGAATTCCCCCCCAGGAGTAGTCAACCTGCGGTTCTCCAGATGTTGTCAAACAACACATCCCAGCATGCTTTATCAGGTATCAACTGTTATGCAGGTTGTCTACCCCTGGTCTACACTAGTAAAAAGGAAGAGAAAGCTCAAATATAATTCATTGGGTGTGGGAGGACCCACACAGACACGGGGAGAACATACAAACTTCTTACAGATAAGTACCTCTGCAGGAATCAAACTTACAACCTTAATGCTGTGAGGCATCAGTGCTATACAGTGAGTCACATGTGCAGCCTTGCTGCTCTCTTCACACTAAATCGGTGTCTGCAAAGCCAGAAAGCAATGATTCCATCAGCTTTTAATTAAATCTGGGCTCAATAAGTCTGAATCGCCTTTTACATTTACATTGTATTCAGATCCAACATGGGAATAACCCTGGTAGGGACCTGGGTGGAGGACCCAAGGCCACCTGGGTGGATCCATTTACTGATGCACAACCTTGCTTATTCCCATGCTTCTGTGTAAAGGAGTATTAGTAAGTCCATAATGAAATATGATGTTATTTCTGCTGCAGAAATATTGTATATTATTCCAAATCAATGTGTCCCCTAAGAAATCAGTAGATTCAGATGGAGAACCTCCAGGTCCAATCAATCTTCCAGCTAATGAATGGGAGGAAACGCCATACACTCGCAGTGGTTTACAGGTTTCCAATGAGGTCAATAAGTGTCCAGGAGAATACTCAAAGCACACACACAAATACTTCCACGGATGTCCCTGTGTTCATGACATAAGGATTTTCTCCATAACAGGTGAGCTGCTGGGCGCATACGTCATTACTGATAGAAGTGGTATTATGTCACACGACTTGATCTCTTCCGGGAACATGACTAATGAGCACCAGAGGAGGATTCATCATCATATGTGATGCGAAACAATTAACCGTTCTGCAAATAAACCTCAGTTCAATCAGACTGAATAATACGGTTTTGTTATGGGCCACATACCTATAAATCTGCTACTGGATAATACATTGCTATTATGACAATCATCAAAATGCATTGTGATATTATGATTAGGGATTCTGATTACAATTATATGTCTGTGTTCAGGGTTATGACACAATAAACTAGCTGTTATAAAGTGTGTTTTACCTCCATCTGAAACAACCTTTCATCAGTATCTGATATGACTTAATATAATTTCAACAGGGCTCCATCTTTTTTTTTATTAAAATTTTACAAAATATCAAAAGGAACATAACACAAAATAAAACAGTCTCATACGCTCACAGTGATCAATTACATGGATGAACAGGCATAGTATGGAACAGAAATTATACAAGGCATAATGAGCAGTACAAAGGCAATGGTAGTACGCAAGACTGAGGAAACAGGCGTTAGACTGGAGGTGGAAGAGAGGATGGAATGACCACCGGGCAGGGGAAGAAACGGGGCAATACCCAGGGAGTGTATAGACGTAGCCCTCCTAGAGGATGTCAATACCTCCTCCCATTCCTCATCAGGCAGGGTACCCACATCCTGTTCCCAGCGTTCCCGCAAGCACCGCCATGGGACCTGACCTAGAGGAGCGCAGTGAAGAGTAGACAGAGTAGACGGCATCCTTCAGGGACAGTGGAGTCAGTAGGGTTTTTAAGGGAGAAGGAGAGAGGGGAGGAGGGGAGTCAGGGAACTGAGCAGTCAGGGCATGTCGGAGCTGTAAATATCGGAAGAAATGTGTAGCGGGGATGGAGAACAGGTCCTGTAACTGAGCAAAGGAGCGGAGACTCCCATCTGTGTACAGAGAGCCCAGTGAGTCAATCCCATAGGACCCCCACACAGTCCCCCCCTGCAAGGTCAACAAGTCAGGAAAGTGGAGAGAGTGCCACATTGGAGTATCAGGATCCATGCCTGTGCCTCCCAGGAGTTTGTGGGCCATGCTCCAGACAAGGCGAGCCTGGCGCAAAAGCAGGACCCTACACACAACACGATTGTTTGCAAGTAGATTTTGGAGAGGAGTCCAGCCCCTGCCACCCCAATATGCCAGAAAAAAGGCGGTAGTCGAATCGACATTACCCCGCACCAACTGTGCCGCCAAGTAGTAAAGTTTAAAGTCAGGGAGGGAAAGGCCACCCTCATCCCTACTACGCTGCAGCACAGAGAGGCGGAGTCGTGAGCGGCCACCGGCCCAAATCATTGAGGAGAGGTGACCCTGGAGAGTCCGAAAGACACGGTCCGGTATATATATGGGGGAATGTTGCAGAGGGTATAAGAATTTGGGTAGTAGGTAACTCTGCCCGTCATAGTAAGGTGAAGGTGCTGCCATATCCTAGACTTGGCTTTAAGGAAGGAGATGACAGGGTCTACATTAAGGGAGGTGTAGGCAGAGGGTGAGGCCGTTACCCAGATGCCCAGGTATTTGGATTTCAAAGTCCATTTAAGTTGACTAGAGTGGCACCAGGAGGAAGCACACCATTCAGGGGAAAAAGGTTAGATTTGTCCCAATTTATTCTCAGCCCGGCAAAGGAGCCAAAACGCTCAACCATCCCCAATAGCCCAGTCAAGGAGCCCCCAGTGACAGCAAGAAAAAGGAGCATGTCGTCGGCATAGAGAGCAATTTTGTCGGACCCAGTAGGCAAGCCCCGAATGCCCTCAGTCTCACGGATCAAACAGGCCAGGGGCTCCACCGCCAGGGCAAAGAGGGCGGGTGAGAGAGGACACCCCTGACGCGTCCCCCCTCCCGAGGCCAAATGGGGCGCTAGTGTGGTTGTTGACACAAATCCGAGCAGTGTTGGCCGAGTATAAGGACGGACCCAACCTATGAAGGCATCACCAAAATTAAATCTACAGAGCACCTCCCATAGATAGGGTCCAGTCAGACTGGGCCTGGAGTTAAGAACCGCATAAAAATCGCCCAAAATCAAAGCAGGAATGGAGGGAAATTTGGCCAGGAAGGCAGCAGCATTGTGGAGCAGAGTGTCAGAGTAGGGAGGATGGACATAAATACCCAGTAATAATAGAGGAGAGGGGTTAATTAAAGCTTTTATGAAAACATAACGTCCCGCCGGGTCAATACTAACATCTTCAATAACAAAAGTCAAGGATTTACGGACCAAAATGGAGACCCCCTCTGGAGTGAGTGGATGACGTTTCAGGGCCAGAACCTTCCCCCCAACTAAATGGGTCTCCATCAGGCATGCAACGTCCAGGGCCTGTCTGGAACATAATTGAGGACCAAGGACCTCTTAATTTTATCATTGAGACCCCGGACGTTCCAAGCCAGAAAGGACACCCCCCCCTAGGCGCAGTAGTGGCCATCAGGAAGCATAGAGTTTACCAGTAAGGGCTCCATCTTTTTACTTGGTTTAAGGAAGATCGGGGCTATAAAGTAATTAACATTTCTATCTTTTCCAAATAAAGTGGACTGGACCTTGCTGCCACTGTGCTCCTGTATGTTGCATAAATTAGGATCACACATAACCCAGCCCTTAATGTACAATAACCAAACTTCTCCCCTCCCATCTCTTGAATTTGCATTACACTACCCGCCTGGTCCCATCCCACTATTACAGAGTGTTATATTACAGAATGCTGCATCTGGCAGGTCCATAGTAGAAACACACAGCAAACACATGAATAGTTCCAGAAAACTGAGGTGTTCCACTATGTGGACCAGATTAAGTCATCTTTTCCACTACAAGGTGAACCTGTGTTGACACCATTTCCACTGAATGGAGTAGAGTATTGTTACCTACTATGTTTTAAAGGGAAACCCCTTTTCCACTGCAGCGACCCGG
>JABWIB010001452.1:0-14974 GCA_016617825.1 Platyplectrum ornatum | reverse complement strand
TATCTGTGTGCAACATGCAACAATAAAGTATTCTCCCTGCATGCAAACACTGACATTCATTTTACCTCCCCTGCAATTCATCATGGTTTTACCCACTCTTGAAAAATCTTTAGATTGGAACAATCTATCTTATAGTGTATGGCTAGCTTTACTTTTACACTGTGCTAGGAAACATCACTTATTAACTTTAACACTTTGCAGATAATATATATTCTATTGCAATTTAACATGGTTTTCCCAGGTGCATATATTCTTATGTTTTCCTCTTATATTGAAGATCCACTTTATCTGATCCACTTTTTCTAAGGCGATTTTCAATAGGGGACAGCTACTGTAAACGAGATCTTATAGAAAGTATTGTCTTTTTTAATCATATTATATAGGGACGTTTACATGGACACACACTTCTGTGTACACAAGATGCGCGGGGTGAAATTAGAGATAGAGATGTACAGTTGAACACAATGACAGCAGAACTGCTCATAGGAGTATTGGAAATTAGCGCAATGAGCAATTATGTGGCTGGAAAATGACAGCTCTATTATTTTATGACAGTACATTTTGAACAGGCCCATTTTAGGAGACAGCCTTGTTTAAATGAAATTCCAGGGGTTAACTCCCTTCCCTTTTCTTTCCTGGCAATATTGCTTAATGCATGTGACAACTTCAGTCTAAGATGATTGTGAATGTATAAGTTATGAAGTTATGAGTAGGCACAGTGTAAGTGCAGCATGTTTATTAATACATTTTGAATTGGAAATAAGAGATAAAAATAATCGCCCTTTATAAACCCCGTTCTGACTGAGCACACCACCTGCTGTTTAATGCGGAACGATTAGCAGACGGGAAATGAATGACTGCATTTTGTAGGTGATATGTTGTATATTGTGTTTTGTAAAATCTCACACAACCAGGTATGATACACATGCACTTGCAGCTCATACATAGTACAAGAAGTATTACAGCTGAGCCCAATACAGCCATGTTCACAGATATGTTCCAAGTGCTGGGTAATACAATGTTCTGAATAGTGGAAATGTTGGTTATGCTTTCTTCATTGACAATGCAGATATATTAATATAAGGTTGGAGGAGCAGTTTGCTAGTGCCTGCGAGGTACAGCTGGTAAAGGCAGGGCTAGGGTTAGGAAAAGTTTAGACCTAGGGTTAGAGCTAGGGTTAGTGCCAGGGTTAGGCTTAGAGCTAAAATTAGTACTAGAGTTAGAGCTATGACTAGAGGTAGGGTTGGTGTTTTAACTAGGGTTAGAGCTAGGTTTAGGGCTAGGTTATAGCTAGGCTTAATGTTAGAGCTAGAGTTAGAACTAGGGTTAGAGCTAGGGTTAGGACTAGGGGTGATGCAGTGGGGAGACAGAATGAAAAGCATGTGGTGGGACCGAGCTTACTGGCAGCGGGGATACACAGTACAGAGGTATCTGTCTTTATACTGTGTCACCCCACCTGATCGATTTCTTATTTTTTCCTCATTATTTTGACATTTTAATAGGGTACTAAACATCATAAATGAAATGAGATGGAAAGAATGGATATAATTGTAAATGTTCTACAGAAAGATGCCGTCAGAGGCATTCAGACCACAATACTGTTTTTGTAACAGAATACAGAATGTTTTCATAAAAATCCTACTGCAAATCTACTTGAAACAAATGCATTTAAAACACGTTATGCCATAAATGTCTTATTAAAAGCCCAATTAGCTAACTATTAGATGAATAAATGGAAATAGTGGATGGCGTACAGATACCGACATACAGCTAAAAGCCTAACATCCGATGGAGACGTTTTAATGTATTTATCAATGACTCATTATTTCAGGATCATGATATGAACACTGTTTTAAAACGCTCAACATTCCCTTTTCAGTTTTCCCACCAGCTGTATATCTTCAGCAGCCGCACGTATAAATGCTGACATGTAAATGAAAAGGTTTTTTCATTAGTTATACAAAGACAAGTTGCTTCTTTTGCAGTTACACTCCACTGATTATTGAAATGAGATTCGTTGTATCTGTGTTTCAGACATGAATCTGTAATAAATGATTTTGATGAAGTCCTGACGTGTGCCGGAGTTTTCTATTTGCTGCTTTCAGAATTTCATAATATATTTGCTGATTATTAAAACATGAATCTCGCAGGATGTGTTCCAGGTGCTGAATATACCGAGCATGAATGAAAAGTGACCTCTCTAGATGTAGCTGTACATAAGCTGCAGTGTCCATCTATGGTTAATTACATTTAGTACATTGGGGAGCTGATACATGCGCAGATCCGTCTTTAGAGGGAAGGCGGTCGCACCGGTGGTCATCCGTATGCTGGAGCACCCGACTGCGCTGTATTATAATGAGAGAAGGGGTTGCGTTGTAGCAGGGGATGTTACCTGTGCTTCTGCCATACACTTGTAACATCTCAGAGACTCTGGAAATCTGGGCGTGTATGGTCCAATGAAGTCATAATATGCTTTGTATTTAGATATTTGGGGTTTCTTTTATTCAGCGATCTAATGGGAGAAATTTACCCCCAGGTCAGGTTCTACCTTTGACCTATAAAGTGGAATTATCGCATCTTTCTTCCTCTCCTGGCTTTGTTACATGTGCTTTAACTTTTTTTTCTTAGAGCTCTATTTGCAAACTTTGTTTTTAACTGATAAGGACAGTTTTCACCTGAAAAAGGACATTATAGCTATAAAAGAAGCATTTACTATTTACAAAACAGACATTGCCATGGAAAGCTGCATTATCCATCTCCGGCAAGATCTTCTTAATGCAGGACGGCTCTTTGTCATAGTGGAGTTTATCATTCCACTCATAGCGAGATCCTAACGTCCTAACTGAAGATGGCGCTGCAGGAAAAATGTAAATGTCACATACTTTTAATATAGGAACTTGTGTCCACCCCCATCTCTATCCTGTCATATTCACAAAGTCCCTTCCTCCACCTCTCCCTCATACCCCTGATGCTATAATATGACTGTTATAACACTGTTGTGATGAGCTGTGGAGCAGCTGTGGACCTCGCTATAGTGAGATTGGAAAGTGGTGATGTTGCCCATAGCGACCAATCAGATTCAAGCTATCAGTTTCATTTTACACACTGGAGAATGTGAATTCGAATCTGATATGGACGAGGCAGAAAGGATGGATTTACAAGTTTTTGTCCAATTAAAATTTACCAAGAAAAGGTTCGAAAATTAAGCCAGACATAAATCCCATGGAAAATCTGTGGAAAGACCTGTGGGGGGAAGAGTAACTTAAAATCTCCTAGCAGCGGGGTGGTCTGCCCAATAGAGATTGCTAAGACATATGTCTGGTAACATCAGAAAACGTTGAGTTGAACATGTCCATGTATCTAAGCACAGGCATCAAGACACAATCCACATGAACCAGGGCTTCCGCAGATGGTAACAGTGTTGGTCATGTTTGTACTACATGGAATTATACAATGATATTGAAAGGGAACTAGTAGCACGAGTCACGGTGCCTTCTAGTGAGGTGCTTAATATGTAGGACTCTCACCTTTCCAGTTATACAGCATGTGTAGGGGACGCCACAAGACAGAGGTCCAGTGCTATTGCATGAATGATAAGGATTCACAGTCCAGTCTGTAAATTCATCTCCTCCACAGCAGGAAAACTGCAGCAATAAATAGAAAAGAATTGTAACTGCATTGATTAGTAACAACACACATTTGTATTTATAAACAGAGACTTAAATCATAGGTAACAGTGCGGATGCTGACACAGAGAACAATGTAATACTGGCATAAAATGTGTCCTTTGTCATACTATCCACTAATATGCATTGTTAGATGTGAGCTATGGCTAGTGGAAGGTTTTGCTGTGTGGCTGCACTGTGCCAATGACATTTGTGTTTGGGTCTGTATTGAAAGCAATTTCATGGGCATTCCCTGGGCACACTGTGCCATATTGATGACTTCCCTTCACCCCTTTTCTCCTACAAAATATCCATCTGAATGCAAGCAATGTGTTTTGGTCTTAATCGTGCATTTGTAGTGAGCATGCATATTGCATAATTACACATAGACATGCAATCCAATGATCCATGTTCAGATCTGGGTTAGACTCTTAGGCCTATATAGGTTGCCCATAGCAACCTATGAGATGTAATTCTCATTGTTACATACTACATAATGTCAGCTAGTATATGATTGGTTGCTATAGACAACATCTCCACTTCTTCTTTTCCTCTGTTCAGTGCATATAGGCCTTAGTGTTACATTTATTTCATCTCTGATATTCCCTGCACTGGTTTCAGCTTCTCCACACTCTCTTGGCCCCATTGTTCTGTATAGGAAGAGTGAGGTTGTGCATTCACCGTACTCTCAATCCACCCCTGGACTTGGTATATCCCATGACATGATTTGTAGAACTGAGTATGTTTGAAGAGTCAGGAGGTGAGTAGTCCATTAAGGTAAATCAATTTTCTATAGACAGTAAATACAGGACATTCAGGAAACTAATGCACATCATATTATGTAATTACTTTAAAATAACATTTATAATAAATAGGGAAGACTATTATTTAATTGTTTAATGATTTTAATGTGAAAATGGTTTTCTCTGCTATAAGGTCCATATATTAGGTCATCCTAAAGTCTATTTAAAAGGTCAGCTCTAAGTAAAAGTTAGGAAATGGTGGACATAACCACTCTAGTTCAAGATGGCCACTTATCCATACTGTACATATAGACTACATTCTGCTGGCCCTTTCCACCATGCACAGGCGAACGTAACATACCTCTGGATTCTGAACATTCTGCTGCCCGGACCTGAACCAATCAGAAGCTGTTCTGTGTGTTATAATGTTACGATTGTCCGGTCAGGTATAAGGTGCATGCATGGATCAGCGGTCACACAACGCATGTGACAAATGTGAGAGGAAGGATACTGGCCGCTGTATCCTCAGACATGCATAACATTCCAGTGACCAATAAAATATTCCAACATAGTACACACACTACACGAAAACTATCTTCCCTCTCACCTTCACTAATCCTAATGGGATTGGCCAAGGGGTAAGTAGATCTTCAGGAATTCGGAATGATTTGATTATGACGTTTAAGCTTTTTCAGCACGTTGAGTTGCTGTTTCTACAAATCTTTCCATGTCATATACTATGGACTGGATTGTCAGCTCAACACTGGATTAAAAAAATGAAATATTCTCATATCCTTCCCTTGCCTGGTGTTTGGAATGACTAAGGGGTATATTTACTAAGCAGGGAATTTGCTGGGGAATTGAAAAGTGGGGAAGTTGCCCATAGCAACCAATCAGACTTGAGCTTACATTCTCCAGTATGTAAAATGAAACTGAGAGCTTGAATCTGATTGGTTGCTATGGGCAACTTCCCCACTTTTCAATTCCCCAGCAAATTCCCTGCTTAGTAAATATACCCCTAAATGTTCTTTTGTCTTCATGATGAAGTTGTTATTTGGAAATGTCTTAACCACAACTGTTCCCAGACAAGTATATCAATTCTCAAATATAACAAACAAAAAACTCGCCCCGATCAGCATGTGTCATCCGAAGACTCACTGCACAGCTGCCTTTACGTTACATACATAATCTCTATCTGCAAAAAAGCTTTTTGTTTTACTTACTGTGTGTTTAGTGTTGATGAGTAATAAACACATTAATACCAAAAAATACAGACCAAGTTGTTAAATCAGTCGGACATCTACTGTAAATCCATTCTCTGACCACTGAGTCACCTAAGGGTTAATTCCCGATCATTGTTGTGAAGTGGTGTAGGTAAGATGATATGTCGGTTCTTCCAGTGTTCATGCAGGTAGGTAATATATGCTGTGTACATTACTTGTATTTGCTGGAACCAAACGGTAAATCAGTTCTGGGGGGTGATTTATGTGAGACGCACAGTACAGAGTCCCCCATTGATAATCTGATTAGGATGTTTCTGTCTTCCCATCGCTGCTAACCTGACATTGTAAATGAGTCAGTGCATGTTTGCTGCAGGACATATCATTCATTTAAGCTGTAGCATCACAATAAAATCAGCCCGAGTTAACCCCCCGTACCCTGCATTGTAGAGTAATGTGTAACCTTTACACCCCCCGCCTGTGTATTAGGGGCTATTTTTAACTCCACTACGGTGCCCAATTCCCTATTTTCATTAAGGAATGTCACATATTAGAACAAATGGTCTTACATACCCAAAATGACTGGCACCTCAACGTATGAGAGGACGTAACATGAAATGCTGTAATAACCCATATTCATTTACGAGCCAGAAACTTCTGACATCTCGAATGGATTTCTTGGTTACAGCTCCATGCTAGGAATGCATTATAAGGAAATCACCATTAGGCTGTGAATTAATGCTTCTGCAAGCCAGGTGCAGGCCATATATTATGTTTAATAAGCTTTTTATTTAAGATGCAATGATGTGATTTATACAGAGTGCAGAAGCAGCTTTCTTCAGCCAGATGATTTAAGTTCACATGTACCATTAATATTCTGCTTGACCACATAATGAGGCATTTGGTTTGTATCCGCTGGACTGTAAACTTAGGTGTTAGACCATGTTTACATTCTGAATCCTACTGCGTGTAATCTGTTGCGTGTCATTTGTTGCCTTATGTGCATGCGTTAAATACCGGCACTTAAGAAATAATAATGGCGATTAATTACTTGTTGAGTTGAGTTGTTAGGTAAAAAATTTATAGCTCAACTGGGATTTAAGACTTAAACATATAGCGAATCAGTATGTGAGATGTTTGTGGAAAAGCAAAGTGTTTTACCTGCATGAAATAAAATAAATGTATTAGTATACACCCCTCACATTGAAATATGGGTTTTCTCAGCTTTATACTTACTAAGTGTAAACTCTGGATCAGCTACAAATGCCCGGATCTTAATAATGGAACTATTTACACATGCACACGCATAAGTAGCTAACGAATCACACTGCGCATGCCCAGAACCTGCACTTCTAAGTGACTAGCGTTCTGATGTGTATCATGTTTCCATGCCATCAGATTTCTTTCTTTATGGCGAGTATCAGATGCTTGCTTGCAGAGTTACGCATGGTGGGAGGGAGGAATCATTTAAATTCTACAACGTGGACTGGGCTGATGACCTGTCATAGGACCTGTACTAAACCCTGGGTAGCAGGGAAGTTCACTATTCCCTTATGTGTAAGTTAGGAGTGTTCTATTGAATGGAAAAGAGCAGGGCTGGTGCTAGGTCTGCAGGCGCCCTAGGCAGACCTAGGACAGTGCCCTCTGGCCATCAACTACCAGGGGGCGTCATCATGTCATGTACCAGCTCTACGTGATGACGTCACACAGATTATAAACTACCGTGGAGGGCGGCAGGGTGACCGTCCGGGCGCCCATCCTACCGGGTTTTATTGGGAACAAAGCCAGTGGCTCCAAAAAGCTTCAGGGACAATGACTCGAGGGGCACATGACCCCCTGCCCCAGCCCTCCCCTGTTAAGGAGGGTACTTACTGTAGCAATCATGTTAATACTGTGCCTAGGAAATGTTCTTAATGATAATAATACAAAGTGATCTGAAATAGAGCATTCTCAGAAATATGAATCAATCCACAGTGTCACATTCACAAGCATGACAAAATGACCATAACTATGTATGGAATATCCACAAACCTTTTCTTGTACAAAATCCATAATGTTCTTAAAATCCAGGTCATCATAATAGTGTCTCATTCCCACCAGGATATTTGCATGTGCAAAGTTCTTCATCTGTTTAGAGACAAATGGGGCACTTTCAATAATCAAAATATACAACTCACAATGCCATAAATGAATGTGGACATGCTAACAGTTAATACATATAAAACATCTATCATTAAGATTATTTAAATAGGGACATGCTTTATAAATACCGTGACACTAAATGTAGACTCTTAAAGACAACAATTATAAACAATAAAAAGATATTTACTTTGGCCATGACTGCTGCACATCCGGGAAAACCCTTAACAAGCAGACAGATGGGCGCACGGGGTGCCCATTCATCAGCTTGAGCTTCCCACTGCAGGAGCACATATTTCAATGAAAGAAAGGGTGTTCCTTGCAGGGAATGCGTCCTACGCTTCCATCAGTACCTTACACCATCTCAGAAATGCATAAGGAGCAGGTCATTATTCTACTTTTTCACTAAGATTTTGTTGATAAAAAAAGCTGCCTTAGTAGTGGCAGCTGTTACTATACTTGGCCATTGATATACAACATGAATGGGCTTTTTAATGCTAGTAATAAAAACTCATTCACATTATTTACAATCAATAGTTGTGCAGCAGCTTGTGCAACGCCATCTTTTTCAATAAATGAAAAACAATGTATTGAGCCGTAAGCGCTGAGGCTGCGACTATAGAAGTAGGAGTCTGCGTCCTTTCGGCTCCAACAGAAGTAGGGTAAAGTTGCTGCCGAAACATGCACCTCTGAATCGCCCGGCCATCACAAACTCTAAATCAGGTCCCTCATGTTCTGCTTAATGTAGCTGTAACTGTGGCTCAAGCTGTGAGTAATGAACAGAGCCTACGTCACCCATTCTAACCCACAGCGGGAGCCACCAGGCAGCAATGAATTCAGCAGTTACAGGTGAATGGTAAACAGGCTTGTTATTATTTTATTTAAGTTGTCCAAGTCCCTTTCTGCAGCAGCTGGATTTTCTCTCTTTGTGGAAAAGTGTATTATATGTATTACAGGTGGATTTTGGTGAGTTATTCATGTATTAGCTTAATGTAACTAAGACTTTAGTTAATTTAAGCGGTGTCCAAACAAGACAATTATGATGATGCTAAATATTAATGACTTGTGTTGTATGTGTTCTACATAAGTAATGTCATTTGGACATAACCAGCTTTGGATTACACTAAATAATTTTGTCGATTGTCGTGGGTTTTGAGAAAGAAATCTTGCCGTAGCTATAAAATGCTGTAAAACGCTGAAAAACGTAAACAAAATAGATTTTCTGATTGACCAACGATTATCTTTTGTTTACCTACAAAAAGAAAACCCCAGTAAAAATAGAAATAAATGAAATAAAAATATTCTTACGTTTCAGGTGTTTTCGCTAGGCACCAGAGTGGTGGCCAGCTGCTTCCTCAATGCTCCGTTGTATATGTGCGACCCCATTATGAATATACAACGTCCTCTCCGTACACGCTGGAGGCGCCGGAGCATCGGAGAAGCAGCTGGGCACTGCTCCGGTTCCCAGTGAAGACACCTAGAACAAAATTATATCTTTATTTATTTCTATGTTTTTTTACAGGTTTTAACTATTTTCTATGGTCACCATGAGAACGATATCGTTCTCGTGGATGGCTTGAAGACAGGGTGACTTTCCTTAAGGTAAAACACCCCGTTTCTTGGTGCCGATTTTCCACGAGAACGATGTTCTTGTGGATGGGAGTAGAGTAAAGTTTGTGGTTGGTTGTAACTATTCTGCCATGTTTCATTTATTGTTGAAATTGGAAGCCAAACAGTATGTGTCAACACAGCAGAATCTTCTACAAGGAGATGATAAACTTAGCATAAAGCACCTGTAGTCTGACAATTGAATAACACTATTGATTTCTGGAATGTGCACTGTCAGGGTAGCGTTAAGTGCCAATTACAGAGCTAATTGCATTATGCTAACTTCATTTAAGGTGAGCTTGTTGACCAACATATATTGTCAATACACATTATACATATAAAATAAATGAAAAAATATTTGTTTATGGTAATGATATATTATTGAGCTAATGTATTAAAGTGTTTAGGACCAATAGAATGTAGATAATGCATCCAAGTAATGCACAGCAGCAAATCAATAGGATGTTTACATTTCTCTGGAGAATAAAAGAGTTGAAAATTTACTGTATACATAAAACATGTATACCTGTTTGATTTACTACTTCATTTTTTCTTTACAGTAAAGCATGGATGAATCAATATCAGTGGAACTGAACCAATATAAAGTGGTTATGATATTAACTAGTAGACATGGCACCACTACATTACCGAACATATCAGCAGCTACAAGCAAGGAGTCTAATGTCTCAAAAAGGATCTTATCAGGTTCTTGGTGTATTGGTCATGGGAAGAAAATATAGCAATAACAAGTAATGCCCTATATCAGCAACTCTCAACCCTTTTTGGTGCAGTGGCAGTTGCCCATTATTGGAATCAAGAGAAAAAAAAGGAAGAAAGAGTTCCTTTATATTCCAATTTTCGAAACCCCACCTAAATGTAAAAGTTACCTTATATTAATAATCGTGTAATTTAGCATACAGTTAAAAGATAGTGTAAGAATGATAGAATCAGTGTATAAAAATATGGCAGTCACCAGCTAATGGTGAAATGCTATGCATGGGTTACTTTTGCTCTTTATTATATATTGCAGAAATAAATCTATCTTACAGAATAAGATTCAACATCTGCCACTGTTTAAGCAGTAGTTATGTTATCTATTAAAAATGGGATAGAAGTGCTACTAGACAAGGACAAATATTTAAATAGCCTCTGGGAAAGAAGCAGAATCTCTAGCGCCACTTATTAGAATTAGCGTTCCTCTAGTCACATCCGACCCAGTAAGGAGTCTTTGACTGGGAATGAAGGCAAAGCCAGTAACCAACTACTACTACAGTAGCTGTTTCTGGGTTCACTTCTCCCGGGTGACTTCCTCCAGCCCCGATCAATACTATAAGTCCCACCCATCAATAGTAGAAGCATTATTTTCCTATTCACGGGGTGCAGCTTTAGGCGTTATTTGCATGACCCCCCTCAATGCACTCACAAGATGCTGACAATCCAAAAGTCAACCTTGTATTAAATAAATGAGTTGTAAAAAAAGCTGCTCAGTATTTGTGTGCAAAACTTAAATAAACTTGAACCCTTCACACTGTTATATGGTTTCTCTTATTTGTACCTTTTTGAGCTGCTACCACTGGGTCAACCCCTATCTATTGTGTAATCCTGCAGCCCAAACTATTCCGTGTACTCAGCCATGTCAGATAAGATAATAGAAAACTATTTATTGGCAAATTTATCTGGATCTTTCCCTACTTATTGCTGTTGGTTAATGGTAATGACTAATTACTGAATCCTAAGGTCTCATCTCCAATTGAGTGCATGTCAAGGACTCACACAGGCTACTACATACCTACTTATGTATTAAAGCTATGACGTGTTCTGTCATTTGATCTGCTTCCTACACGTTCTCGGTTATGTTTCTCCCGAATAACAATTTCCAACTGTTTCAGGCAAAACTTACAGAAGGATGTAGATTGTGGAAATCAGCATTTTCTGTGCTTACTGCAGAACACAGCAGAATCCTGTCAGTTAACTACTTGAAAGTGTCATATGAAAGCAAGTTATTCCACTAAGTATGTGGGCTTTGATGATCTACTTCTGTGTTCCCTTGAGAGGACCCCAGGGTTTGCAGCATCCGGAGATCAGCTGACAATATTTTGCCAATTTATTCTTGATCATAGGTTTGCATTACCTAATGTCTCTCTACTTGACAAAAATCTTAATGGATGTAAATAGAAACATGAAGGCTTCTTCCATGAAACAGCTGATGTGTTCTGTGTGTCACACTTCCCTAATGTCATAGGGCTCCATTTACAAAGCCATGATAACAATGGCATAATATGTTCTTATATGGCCAATTTTTGCTGACATTAACCTGACATTACTGACATGTTTACATACAGCCAGACGTGATGATTAGGGTGAAGTACATTGTAGGCATATATCAGGACTGTGAGTGCTGCGGATCTTGTACAGTCAGGTAAGATACTTTGAAGAAGCCTCTAGGTGAGTTAGCTCTCAATTTGGAAACATTTGCATGTGACCCTATTATGGGACTCTCATTGTTTAGAGTTAGGACCCCCTTAGCAGAAAAGCCTTGACGTGGCGGGGGGCTTCTTCACATGCTTGTACAAGAATGTGTAAACTGATGTTTCTGCATTTTATTTTACAGATAGAATAGCATAATCGTTTACTGGTTAACTGCAGTGATGCTGGGGCATTTTTCCTGTTTGTTTTCTCAAGAAGCAACAATAAGCCAGAGAAATGTATTTATTATCTGTCCATATGGCATTTGCAGTCTAGGATCACATCATGCAAGGTAACAGTACATAACATTGCAGTCCTTTCGCCCCAGTGAGAGAATATAAATAGCTGGACTTGTGCTGTGAAAATGGTTAATAATTTATGTTAGAGTGTCTTGCTTGATGCTGTACATAATCTCAAGGTGATTGATAGGTTCTGTGTCCCTGTTTCTTATCTTATGGAGGGTTTAACATGGTAAACAGCCATATGTAATTTACTTTCTATCTGAAGTATATACAGGAAATAACCTCGACCCTCTCAGGTGGAAGAAATATGATTTTCTATAGAATCTACCAAACAGTCATGTACGGTAGGGCATATAAGGGTAGACGCGGTGACAAAGATAGGGTGGTGGTGATCGGTGTGAAGTCTATCTGCCTGTTCAGGATCAACATCCAGAATCACACATCAGTGATCACTCAGATTATTGCATAATGCAACATAGTTATAAAAAAAAAAAAAAAAATCAAAAACTGGAATGATCATCTTTGTATTGTATCTTTGTATCTATTTTAGTATCAAATCTCTGTTTATTGAGCAACAGGCAGTGCACAGCAGGCGCAGCATCACAGAAACAGGAGCAAACAGTGCACCACAAGTAACAGCGAACAGGCACAAGAAAATGAACAGAGGAAATTTGTATCTATTTTTAAGATCTAAACATCTCTTCAGAACCTGTCTACTGGTATTTACACTTTATTCCCCATACCAGAAGAATTAACATGATTACCATGAAATCAATGTCCCATATGAAATGTGAGCAGAAGGTGGCAGGCGAGAACAGATCAGCACACTGTACGCCACTGTAACATTCTGGCAAACAAGAGGCCGGGAATAAATTAGTTATAGGCTATCATAACAAAAATGGGTAATGTCCAATTTATTATACCAGCTGTAATTAATGTGCCTTCCTTGTGGTACTATAAATCAAGTTAAAAAACACATCCAGTTATAAAAGAAACACAATTAGCAAGTTTAAAGCCTTTTGCAAAAAACCATACATCACTTTTTCAGGAAAATGCCGTTTTTTGGTTCTTATTTAGCAGCGGCTACACAGAGATGAATACAAATTGTCAGCTCACAGCAGGACATAACATGCTGGGTCCACACTTTTCACGACTTCTCCAGCTCCGGGCAAAGAGTGTACTCACTGCCCACTGATTGAACTAAGCTCACAACTGCTCGGTGCCAACCCTCTGCGCCAACCTAATAAAACTGGCACGGAATATGTCTGATTGTTCATGCAAAATAGTGAATCCAACAAATTCTAACTGTAAGTTTCTAAACCATAGGACCATTATCCACTAGTTGCCAAAGATGGGACTGTTATTAGCTCTAGCCAAGGAGAAATAGCTCTTTCCTGTGATGGCCCTGAGAGCTGGGGGTATATCAGAGGCATAACCACGAAAAGGACCTGGGGGGGAATTCACTAACTGACGAATTTAAGAATTCGTCAGTGGCTGACGAATGTGTATTTTTTCGTCATTTTGATTGACGTTTACAGATCGTCAATGGGATATCGCGGTGACGATCAATACAATGGAATTCACTAACTGACGAATATTGTATTCACCCACACATCGTCATGACGCATTGTAAAATTCGTCAAAAGGCCATTCATCAGCAGAGAGTGGAGAATTCCATAGGAGCACTATAGAAAGCCACTCATACAGCACTGAAAGCNTGTTTGNCCATTCATAAAAATGGAAGCTNCAACAGTCACTAATACATATCCCACTCTCTATTGCAACCACAAACCACTCTCCCGACCTCACCAAGTTAAAAACACTTCTGATGAAATTGCCCAGGCTAAATTTAATAATGTTATTCACACATAAATATTATGTGNCATAAATTGCACTCCATTAACAATAATTACTAGTAACCAGACTTCTAATTGGCCATGGTGATTTCATTATGAGAATTCGACATGACGAATTTACTGAAAATCGCCAGTGTATACGTCAGTTTAGTGCAATATCACCTGACGAATACCCATTTTTCGTCAATGGGATATCGTCAGCATTCGTCAGCCATTACAAATCGTCAACACAATTCGTCACTTACTGAATACTATACATCACCAGTCATTGACGAATATATATCACTGACGAATGCTGATGAAATGAATTCTCTGCACAATTCGTCAGTTAGTGAATTCCCCCCCTGGTGCAGAAATGCTCAGCAATGTGCACAATCTCCTGCTAAGAAAACATGAGATGATTAAGGTTCAGTGAAGTAACAAGAATACTATTGTCAGGGGCAAACGCAGGATTTTGGAAGGGGGGGGGTTCTACAGCATGTATGGTGTTGTTGAGCTAAGGATAGATTAATGTCTGGGAATGGAACTTTTTAATGTATATTGGGTGTCACTCCTAAATCTTGATTTGCGACACACATTGTAGTATGCCACCTCAGACCTCTAATTTACTTTATACAGTGTGCCAGCTCCTAATACTTAATATAATCCGCATATAATACTGCTACACTAAGGGGGGTTTCTGGGCAACTGCATTTGCCTATGATTGTACTCTACATTACACCATATTGAAAGTCCTACTCTGCCTTATAATATCTTATGAAAATAATATTAGAAACATAGAAAGTGACAGCAGATAAGAGTCATGTGGCCCATCCAGTCTGCCCAGTTGTGTATTTATATCTATACGGACATTATTTTATTCTCTATTTTGTTTGAGGCTTAGAATACCCTTATATTTATCCCAAGCTGCTTACACTGTTCTGTAGTATTCGCCTCTACCACTTCTGATGGGAGGCTATTCCACTTATCCACTACCCTTTCAGTAAAATAATTCTTACGCACATTTCCCCTGAACCTACCACCCTCCAGTTTATA